>JXTB01000139.1:7298-28207 GCA_002914805.1 Parasponia andersonii
TTTCCTTGTAGGTTTCTTCCATAGCATTTACTTGTTTCCCTCTTCTTGTAGGTTTCCTTTATAGTATTTGCGTGTTTCCTTCTCCTCATAGGTTTTCTGTTTGTCAAGGCAAACTGCACGGAGAAGGTCGCACAAAACCTGTGGAAGAGGTCGCATATAACCATCACGGAGAAGGTCGCATATAATCCTCACGGAGGAGGTCGCATATAACCTTCACGAAGGAGGTCGCATATAATCCTTATGCGACCTTAGGATTTTAGACCGCACAATAACTGTCAATTTACAAACAGACTTCAACAGAAGGAGAATTTTTTACACAATCAAATAAGTCGCAGGGAATTTTTACAAAGAGAAATAATTTAATGGACAAAATTCTGCACAGACCATAATTAAAGGGGCAAAAATATAATTTGTCCTCTTTTAAATGAATAGTTTATGTATTATATAACAAATTGTCCTCGATTACGAAGTACAACTTCGAATTTAATTAAAACCTTCTCATGTGTGATTTTTTTGTTCCGTATAAACAAACGCCGTTAATTAATGGATCACCTTGCTTAATAATTCCCCTGCATGTAATTGATTACTTCCTTTCAATCTCCACTTTATTTAATGTTCTTTTGAAAAATTTATGCCATATATCTAAGTGGACCCTTGAAAAGTACGTATTTGCTTCCTCAATGGGCTACCTCTCTAACCAATATACAATCCTCAAGCCACCCCTCAACCAGTTCTATCATTTATTTCCTTTTATTATTCCTAACAATCAAACCTGTACAAGAAAATCAAAGCCACAAACTATTCTTTTGACTTCTCATTTAATTATATAATTACTTTCTACATATTAATCCCGAACAAAGTTAATTACCATATATATTTTTTTACATATTCCAACTTGCAATGAAACAATATTAATTGCTGAAATCACCTAAATTTAGAAAGATTATAATTAGTCGGTTCTCTAATTGCTTACACGAAGATGAGAAAATAGCTGTGCATTATTCATTAATTGACGCTTCTGTTCTTTTATTGAAATGCATTTACTTGACTTGCTTGACCTCGATTTATGCACATCAAGGTCTTCTCCCATGATGCCATAACTTTATCCACTAGTGTCCACTTCCATACATAATAATTTTGCACCAAATTAATATATCTACGTATAAATCTATACCCACTTATACGTAGATATATACGTATATATCTATATATATATATATATATATTTATGTATGAATTGGCAAGTAGTAGTATGGGAGGTGACGATTGACAGAGAAAGAAAGAGAAATGCTTATCTGCAACAGAAGAAGAAAACAAGAAAAAAATGTCATTGCTAATGCTAATGCTGGCCAACTACAACATACACAACTTGCATGCGAAACTTAATTTGACTTTGCAACGTTTAGTTTATGCGTGCCATGTCGGCAACAAAAACCCTATGCAAATAGTCCACTTGTAATTCTTTTCTACTAAAATATTGTATAGTGTGGGGCACTGGGGGGACTCACTTGACTTGGATTGGAGAGAGCTTAACGTCTACTATTAATAGAGATATTCTGCATGTGATTAAAATTTGTTGACCCTCCCTTTCAAAAAAAAAAAAAAGTTGTTGACCCTGATTTAGATTTGTTATAATTTATTATATATTCATTTATGCTTTTTACTTGGAAAAAAGTTATTGCCTTTCTTTTTCATAATTCATTTACTTTACTTTTGTGCTCTATTTTGAACAAATATATACTAATATACTTTTGGCTTTTTTTTTTTTTTCCTTTTTCTTTTCCTTCATTTTCCTAAGCACAAAATGGTAAGAGGGAACTATCACACTTTTTTTTTTTTTTCCCCCCTGAAACCCCTACATGGGCCAATGAGATCTAGAATACCTGAAATTCCACAGAAGAAGATTACCACGAACTAGTCTTCGAACTATTCATGCATGGAAAATAATTATTAACATATGGGGATAACAAGTAAACATATCACATCGAAACTGTATAAGATAATGGAACCAGGAGTGGCACTATTACTATTCTTTTTTCATTTTTTTTTTTATTTAGGCACTATTATTATTCTCACCTCAAGAAACTTCTCAAAAGCACCATATAAGTCTATAACGAACATTGGAAGAGAATTATATGTGACTGTGACACTCTTTTTTTTTTTTTGAAAGGACTGTGAGACTCTTTGATAAAATCAAAAGAGCTAACAGCAATTCAGGTCAAATTCAATGAGACCCATTTATTTAATTTTGTGGGTCCAAATACTTAGAACGTACCTATCAATCTAGAAGTTCAAAATATTCTCTGTTATCATATTGCACTAAGATCCTAGAAGATTAGCTTTGTGAATCTTAAACTAAAGAAAAAATTGAACCACTAACCATATCGATTTTCATTGTTCAAATATACATTTGAATATACGGTTATATATATGTATTGTGTGCCGTATATATGTAGTAGACATAACAAGATCTTATTTTATATATATATATATATATATATGTATGCATATTATTAATTGAGCTAGCTATCAGTTAAAAAACGTGTATTACTGCTAAATAGTCAATGTTACATATGAATACAAAAAACGAATGCCTACTAATTATATGGGGAATCCAATAATAGTATACGAAATAGATATAGTCTATCGTCACGAATATTTTTTGAACCATTAGATTATAATTTGCTAAAAATTTACATGTTGATTCTGATAAGATTTTAATATGCTAAGATATTTGAGACACTGCACCTTAAACAGTTGTCAGTTAGTATTTGAAAAAAACTGGAAAAATTATATGATTGTATTGTAGCATTGTTAAAGAAAGTTAAGATGAGAGTAGTACCACTCTACATACATGCTTTTCCTTATCCTCTCATTCGATCCCTGTTGTGTGGGCAGCTCTGACATAACATCTCAGCCATTGAGAAGAGTTATGTGGCATACAGGGTATGGTGGGACCCAATTCAAACGACCAAAGACCAATGGTGGAGTAGAGTAATTGCGAGTAATTGCTTTCATTAGTCAACAAAAGCAACTAGCTTCTAGATAGGAAGAAGAAATAAGGGTTTTGTGTATACCCTACCTTTTAACTTTACAGCCTAGTGGCTCAAGTGAAGCTAGTTATTGGTCGTTTAAGAACAGTCCTTCTGCCTACCTATGTTGTTTTATTAGTTTACTTTCTATAGAATCTTCTCTCTAAGTCGTTTGTTTATATACTTTTTCCCTTTTCCCCTTAAAATATCTCTCTCTGGTCTGAATGCATGAGTAAGAGTTAGAGTAAGATTGGAAATGCATGAGTAAGAGTAAGATTGGAAATTAAATAATTAATCAAGGTATTCTTTGACTATTTGTATGCAAAAGCTAAAATAATTATACTAACGATGTTTTTAAACCAACGGACTCTCGCATAAGGAGGTGTTTTCAAATACTAACGATTTTGACCTTGTTTTGCCTTTTCTATTGCAGGAATTTGATGATGTTTTTCTTGAGGAAATTTCTAGTGGATTGTTGCCAATCCAAGGAATTGAGCATAAAATTGCCTTCGTGCCCAGTGCCACTATTCTAAATTGACTAGCTTATAGGAGTAATCCCAAGGAGACGAATGAACTATAAAGGCAGGTTGGTCAAAAAAAGATTCGTGCTATTCAAGAATAGCTGAGTCCAATAAGCATAAGTAATGTGCGAAGTTTTCATGGACTTACGAATCTTTATTGAAGGTTCGTAAAAAATTTTAGTACTATAGCCACACAAATAACTGAAGTTATCAAGAAAAACATTGGGTTCAAATGGGAAGAAGAGCAAGAGAAAGTGTTTCAATTATTTAAGGAGAAATTACCTCATGCACATTTACTTGCTTTACCTAACCTTGCGAAAACTTTTAAGATTGAGTATGATACTTCAGATTAAAGTATTGGCGCAATTCTTATACAAGAAGGACGACTAATTACATATTTTAACGAGAAACTAAGTGGAGCTGCTTTAAACTACCCTACTTATGATAAAAAAATATATACATTGATTCGAGCTTTAGAAACATGGCAATATTATTGTTGGCCTAAAGAGTTCGTGATTCACACCGATCATGAGTTCTTGAAGCATCTTAAAGGTCAGCACAAGTTGAATAAAAGGCTTGCACGATAGGTGGAATTTATTGAGACGTTTGCGTAAGTTCTCTAATACAAACAAGAGGAAGATTTGAGGACAAATCATTTTCAAGAGGAGGGAAATGATGCAAATCCAGGCATAGTTATATTGGAGCCAATTCAAGTTCCAATTGGACCAATTACAAGAGTGCGGAATAAAAGGTTCAAGGAGTTTCTCAATGGGTTGATTCAAAGCGTTTGGGCTGAGATGAATTCTTAGAGACAAGGATGATGTTATATGTGGTCTACAAGGTTTGATTTCCATAATTCAAACTTTGGAATAATCTAGAAAAGGCTCTCTAAAAAGATCAACTCAAGGATGCATGAATAGTTTCCTTATTTGGGTTACTTACACGTTTCTGACTCATCAAAGAGAATGATTGGCTGAAATTTAGTTAAATTATCTTTCTTATTTATTTGTTATAACCTTTATTAATGAGTTGTAAGGCTTGCATACCAAGCTAGATACTTTTTATTTTTATTGTTTTAGGCGTGATTTAGGATAAGTGTAGGAGTTTAATTTTCAGAATTCTAATTAGCATATTTTTGTATTTTGGGAAGCTTCTTAGGGGATTTAACTACCAATTTTTGTGATTCTTACATATTTAAATAGCCATTAGATTAATGAAAGAGAGCAGATTACAATTCATAACTTTGTGAGAGTAATTTCTCTTTGGTTCTTTTAGAACTACTCGAACTTATCAGATTCTTCTATGGCATTTATCCCTTGACTTATTAATTGAGTTTTTCATTCTTGATTGTGGCGTCTTCCTTTATACTAAGGTTGATATCTTTTTATAGGTTATAGGTGTTGGGTCGATATTTTCTATCTGAATCTAAAAGTAGAACGTGTTGGGATTTTTGCCCTAAAAAACAGATTTTCAATTTTACCCTTTTAAGTATAAACAACTTTCTCTTATATGCAATTATGATATTCACTAGATTAAACTACCTTAGTTGAATAGTTTATTCATCTGAAAAAGATTCCATGGCTTTATATGTGTATAAAGAAATAAACATGATTAAGTGTTAATTATGGGGAGACTTGTTTCTTTATCTAAGTCTAAATGAAATAGTTTACAGTCTATAAATAAAGATGGAATACTTTATTTACTATAGGTTGTAGCATTTGTCTATCTCAATGGGAATGATGTGTCTCAAATCATTGAAGTATCTGACTTCTGATAAAAATACTAATACAATATAAACAAGTTATGTGTATTGAACTGGACCAGGTAATAGTTTATTGAATAGTTTATTCATCTAAAAAAGATTCCATGACTTTATATGTATATAAAGAAATAAACATGATTAAGTGTTAATTATGGGGAGACTTGTTTCTTTATCTAAGTCTAAATGAAGTAGTTTACAGTCTATAAATAAAGATGGAATAATTTATTTACTATATGTTGTAGCATTTATCTATCTCAATGGGAATGATGTATCTCAAATCATTGAAGTATCTGACTTCTGATAGAAACACTAATACAACATAAACAAGTTATGTGTATTGAACTGGATCAGGTAATATAAAGAATTGGAGTGCCGTAACTCAATTCTTATGTTATCACAAACTAGCTCTTAGCATATAGATCTTAATCCTTGATATTTGACTGGACTTGCTTTCATGGGTTATAGCTTTTTGATTTGTTAAAAGACTAACCTCTATGAAATTAGAGGTGAACTCTGGCATATTGGAGGTTATGGCTTATGACTTGGTGGAAACACTAAATAATTAAAGACACTATACATTAATATCACTTTAGGTTCTTTCAAGATTCATGGAATAATTAAATTTAAGATCTTAGTATTCACTTTGTGGATTGGTTGATAATTTTGTCTAAATGGCTATTGAGAATAAAATTATCGACAATATTGGTTGATGGTAACTTAAAGGTAAATAGGTGTTGGAGGGGTATTACGGTAATTTCACCTATCCAACTATGACATTGTATAGGGATTCTATATGTGGTATAGAATATGCTGGACGGATCGGTTAATCAAGGTTAGTTGATTAAATTTAATGTAAGAGTGCAGTATTGGGCCTTTAGTGGAGTGTCTCTTTTACTAATAATATTCATATAAATACCATAATAAGAGTTTTTATGTATTTATCATATTATTGGAGCTTAGATTATTTGGATCCATTAAGTCCCTTGTCTAGCTCAATTAAGCTCATTAATTGGTTGGTGGTATTTGTGAAATTAGTTTCATGAAACTGTGTAAAATAATAATTCTACACAGAAGTTGAAATTTTTATAAATAAGTTTCATGAGTTGGACATATTTATAAAAATACACCCAAAGCCCAAATTGGAGAACAAGCCCAATCCTAGTTGGGCTAGGGTTAGCAGTTTTTAGCCCTATATATATAAGATATATGAGGAAAAAAACTGCATAGTAATTCTAAGAGTACTACACACATAGACACAGGGAGAGAGGGAGGAAAATTAGCCAAGGCTGAGAAAGAGAGGAGAGAAAAAGTTTGCTACTATCTCACAATCCCATCTCACGTCTCGGTGTTCCATAGGATCAAGAAGGCGTTCTTGATCGTTCTTCAATGAAGGTTTCGACTTGGTGCCCACTCGCCTCATCAACCAAGAGCAAGAGCATAGACAAGAAGATCTAGGGTTGGAGGTTTGATCACCATCAACAAGGAGATCAAGGAGAAACACGCTACAAAAGGTAAACCCTAATCTCATCTCTAGGATTTTTATATCTAGATTTGATTTATGTTGTACATAATCCTGTATATGATGCATGTGTGTTGTATGATTATGAAAATTGTTTTCATGTAAAAATTTTAAAACTTAAATCTGCTAATTTTTCCACTGCGTTCATGATATAATCATGTATTTTTCCATATATGCATGTATGCATACATGATTTTCCTAAGTGTTAGGTCAACTTTTCCTATAGAACGGTCCTAAGGATTATTATTTTGTGTTTCGTAACAAGTTAATGGGGTTCGTATCATTTGATATCAAGAGCTGGATTATAGTCTAAGATTTATTTTATCCTTTATCTTTTCTTTCTAGTCAAAACTAGTCTATATTCTTTCTTCTTTGTTTCATCTAAATTGTCCAAAAAAAGAGAGTAACCAAACTTATCTGTTCTAGTCGTAGTGATTTCTCCTTGATTGCTTTTGAGTTTGAATTTATTTTTGTATCGATTCCGTGTAATATTTGTGTTCTTTAGTTAATATTTGGTTCTTGATTAAAAAAAAGAACAGGATCCAGAACCAAAAAAAAAAAAAAAAAAAGAAGAATCTGTGGCCGAATTATTGGATTTTTAGAGTGTTTTAGTAAAATGATCGTAACTTTTGATTTGTGTATTGGAACGACAATTATTATATATCAAATCAAAGTTTATTCCTAGCTCGACGACTTTGAATAGACTATGTACTATTCAAAGTCGTAGGGCTCGAATTTAACATAAAATCGCCTTCGTGTCTAATGCTATTATTCCAAACCGACTAGTCTATTGAAGTAATCCCAAGGAGACAAAAGAACTATAAAGGCATGTTGGTGAAGAAAAAGATTCGTACTATCTAAGAATGAACCAATCCAACAAGCATAAGTAATGTGCAAAGTTTTCCTAGACTTGGAAGTCTTTTCTCAAGGTTCGTGAAAAAGTTTACTACCATAGCCACACCAATAACTAAAGTTATTAAGAAAAACGTTCCGTAAAAATGGGGAGAAGAGAAAGAGAAGATGTTTCAATTATTCAAGGAGAAATTAACTCATGCACTTTTACTTGCTTTACCTAACTTTGCGAAAATTTTGAGATTAAATGTGATGCTTCAAGTTTAAGTATTGGCATAGTTCTTATGCAAGAAAGGATAACCAATTGCATATTTTAACGAGAAACAAAGTGGGATTGCTTTAAACTATCCTACTTATGATAAAGAAATATATGCATTGGTTCGAGCTTTGGAAACATGGTAACATTACCGTTGGTCTAAAGAGTTTGTGATCTGCACCGATCATGAGTCCTTGAAGTACCTTAAAATTCAACACAAGTTGAATAAGAGATTTGCACGATGGATGGAATTTATTAAGACATTTGCATACGTCTTCCAATATAAAGGTGAAGATTTGAGCACAAATCTTTTTCAAGAGGAGTGGAATGATGCAAATCTAGGCACAGTTACATTGGAGCCAATTCAAGTTCCAATTAGGCCAATTACAAGAGCGCAAGCTAAAAGGTTCAAGAAATTTCTCAATGGGTTGATTCTAAGCGTTTGGGCTGAGGTGAATTCTTGGAAGCCCAAGGATGATATTATACGTGGTCCACAAGGTTGGATTTCCATGATTTAAGCTTTGGAATAATCTAGAAAAGACTCTCCAAAAGGATCAGCTCAAGGATGCGTGAATAGTTTTCTTATTTGGGTTATTTACATGCTTCTAACTCATCAAAGAGAATGATTGACTAAAATTTAGCTAAATTATCTTTCTTATTTATTTTTTATAACTTTATTAGTGAGTTGTAAGGCTTGCATACCAAGCAAGATATTTTTTTTTTAATTTTAGGCGTGATTTAGGGTAAGTGTAGGAGTTCAATTTTCAGAATTCTAATTAGTAGCTTCTTAGGGGATTTAGCTGCCAATTTTTGTGACTCTTACGTATTTAAATAGACATTAGATTAATGAAAGAGAGTAGATTACAATTCATAACTTTGTAAGAGCAATTTCTCTTTGATTCTTTTAGAACTACTTGAACTTATCAGATTTTTCTGTCGCATTTATTCCTTGACTAATCAATCGAGTTTTCCTTCCTTGATTGTGGCATCTTTCTTTATACTATGGTTCACATCTTTTTATAGGTGTTGGGTCGAAGTTTTATATCCGAATCTGAAAGTAGAACGGTCCTAGGAATTATTCTTGTTACAGGTTTCGTCACAAGTTGACGAGGTTCGTATCATTTGGTATCTAGAGTTGAATTCTAGTCTCAGGTTTATTTTATCCTTTATCTTTTCTTTCTAGTCAAAACCAATCTATATTCCTTATTCTTTATTTCATCTAAATCGTCTTAAAAAAAAGAGTAGCCAACTTATCTATTCTAGTCGTAGCGATTCTTCTTTGATTACTTTTGAGTCTGAATTTATTTTCGTATCAATTCCATGTAGTCTATGTGTTCTTTAGTCAATATTTGATTCTTGATTAAAAAAAGAAGTGGATCTAGAACAAAAAAAAAAGAAGTAGAAGAATTTGTGGCCACATTAGTGAATTTTGAGAGTGCTTCAGTCAAACAGCTGTAACTTTTGATCCGGGTATTGAAACGACTATTATTGTATATCAAATCGAAGCTTATTCCAAGCCCTATGATGTGAATGACTTTGTAATGTTCACCTCAGTTTTTGATCCTCAAATATATTAATTTTATCACTTTTTGAGCCTTTAAAATTTTTTTGTGTCAGCTTCTTGTTTCTTTGTTCCTTGTGAACCTAGGGTCTGAATTATTAGTTTTGTGCTAAACTAATCCGTGAATCCTTTCTTGTCAATTTCAAAAACGTTTTATTCTAGGTTGTTACATTAAATCCTAATTTAGTTGGTGAGTTTTTGTATGAATTGTTGCAAAGAAATTCTGCTCCTTATTTGAATTAGTGTGATAAGAACTTTTAAGAAATTACGAACGGAGAAAGACAAGAATGGTGGGCACATAAAAGGATAAAACCCAATCTGATATTTTTGTGAACATAAGTGAAATTGAGTGATTCATTTTTAAGTAAAACACGTGAGAGAGTGTATGAGATCCTTTCTTTTCTAACTTTGTTTTGCTGCAAAATATGTCAGACAACAAGAATAGAAACAATTCTAGAGATATATCTGGAGTGGATGATCTGAAGCTTCTCATGGAAGTCTTAATTAGCAATATAAAGAGAGTGATGAGAGCGGAGGTGGAGCAGGTACATGAATGAATAAACATAATAGAGAACACAGAACCAACTAAAGAGAAGGGGTAGCACATGTCTAAGCTAAAATCTAAGTATATCCACTTAGAAATCGAATCAATGGAAGAATGATAAAAGACAACCTATGATGAAGCCCAAAACTGAGCAAAAGCAAGATGTGACCAACCATGGAAGTCAAGGTAAATCTGATTCTTTTTCTTCTAGGAATCGATATATCAAGTGCTTTAAATGCCAAGGTAGGAGTCATATAACTAGCCAATGTTCGAATAAAAGAGTTATGGTATTGCGAGATGGCGGTAAGATTGTAACCGAACACAAAGATGACTTCAACCGTATGCCACGATTAGAGAATACCGATGAAGAGGAATATCCTAACCAAGGAGATTTGTTGACGGTAAGAATAGCTCTAAGTGTGCAAGTAAAAGAAGAAGAAGACATGAAATAAGAAAACATCTTTTATACTAGGTGTAATGTTCAAAACAAGGTATGTAGTGTGCTTATTGCTGGTGGTAATTGTACTAATGTTGCTAGCACTACTATGGTGGAGAAATTAGGGTTGCCAACCATCAAGAATCCTCGACCTTACAAGTTACAATGGCTAAATGATAATGGTGAATTGAAGATAAACAAATAAGTGTTAATTTCTTTTCGTGTCGGAAAAGATAAAGATGAAGTCTTGTGCAATATGGTTTCGATGCAAGCTAGATACTTGTTACTAGGTCGACCATGGCAATTTTATAAGTGTGTCAAATATGATGGCTTCATTAACAAGTACTTATTTGTACTTAATCAACGACCAATCACTCTTGTACCTTTGACACCAAAACAAGTTCATGAAGATCAAGTGAGGTTACAAAAAAAAGAGTGATCAAAAGAGAAAGAGTGAAAAAGAGAGAGAGGCTGAAGAAAAAAAAGAGAGAAAATGCATTTATAGATTCGGCCATTGAGAAAAAAACAGAGGGAAAATAAAACAATTTTTATACAAAAGCCAAAGAAATTAAAAGAGCAATGTTTTCAAACCAACTAATGAATGTACTCTTGTACAAAGAGGCATTTTTAAACACTAACAATCTTGACCCTGCTTTACCTAGATCTGTTGTTTCTCTGTCACAAGAATTTGATGATGTTTTCCTTGAGAAAATTCCTAGTGGATTACTACCAATCCAAGGGATTGAGCATAAAATTGACTTCGTGCCCAGTGCCACTATTCCAAATTGACTAGCCTATATGAGTAATCCCAAGGAGACAAAGGAATTATAAAGGCAAGTTGGTAAAGAAAAGATTCATACTATCCAAGAGTGGCCAAGTCCAACAAGCATAAGTAATGTGTGAAGTTTTCATAGACTTGCGAATCTTTACTGAAGGTTCGGGAAAAATTTTAATACTATAGCCACACCAATAACTGAAATTATCAAGAAAAACGTTGGGTTCAAATGGAAAGAAGAGTAAGAGAAGGCATTTCAATTATTTAAGGAGAAATTAACTCATGTACCTTTACTTGTTTTACCTAACCTTGCGAAAACTTTTAAAATTGAATGTGATACTTTAGGGTTAAAGTATTGGCATAATTTTTATGCAAGAAAGACGGCCAATTACATATTTTAACGAGAAACTAAGTGGAGCTACTTTAAACTACCCTACTAATGATAAAGAAATGTATGCATTGGTTCGAGCTTTGGAAACATGGCAATATTATTGTTGGCTTAAAGAGTTCGTGATTAACACCGATCATGAGTCCTTGAAGCACCTTAAAGGCCATCACAAGTTGAATAAAAAGCTTGCATGATAGGTGGAATTTATTAAGATATTTGCATACGTCCTCCGATACAAACAAGGGGAAGATTTGAGGACAAATCCCTTTTAAGATGAGGAGAATGATACAAATCCAGGCACATTTACATTGGAGTTAATTCAAGTTTTAATTAGACCAATTATAAGAGCTCGAGTTAAAAGGTTCAAAGAGTTTCTCAATAGGCTGATTCAAAGCGTTTAGGTGGAGGTGAATTCTTGAAGGTCCAAGGATGATATTATACATAGTCCACAAGGTTGGATTTCCATGATTTAAGCTTTGGAATAATCTAGAAAAGACTCTCCAAAAGGATCAGCTCAAGATGTGTGAATAGTTTCCTTATTTGGATTATTTACCCATTTTTGACTTATCAAAGAGAATGATTGACTGAAATTTAACTAAATTATCTTTCTTATTTATTTGTTATAAGCTTTATTGGTGAGTTGTAAGGCTTGCATGCCAAGCTAGATACTTTCTTTTTTTATTTTAGGCTTGATTTAGATTAAGTATAGGAGTTCAATTTTCAGAATTCAAATTAGCATATTTTAGTTTTCATTTTCTTATTTTGGGTAGCTTATTAGGGTTTTAGCTGTCACTTTTCGTGATCCTTATGTATTTAAATTGCCATAGATTAATGAAAGGGAGCAAATTACAATTCATAACTTTATAAGAGCAATTTCTCTTTGGTTCTTTTAGAACTACTCGAACTTATCAGATTTTTCTGTGGCATTTATCCTTTGACTTATCAATCGAGTTTTCTATTCTTGATTGTGGCGTCTTCCTTTATACCAAGATTCACATCTCTTTATAGGTGTGAGTCGAGATTTTCCATCCGAATCTGAAAGTAGAATCGTCTTAGGTATCATTTTTGTTTCAGATTTTGTCATAAATTAGCAGAATTCGTATCAAATTAGCCAAAGTCTCAAACAAGATGAAAAAATCTCCAATTGATCAAAATATATTTTTGTAGAAGTATATATCTTTTATTTTTAGAAGATAGCTTATTATGATTACTGATTAAGACACAACTGTCAATCCAATGATCATGCCATACAGATTTTGGGTTAATATTTATTTTAGAGGGGAAAAAAAAGCCAAAAAGCTTTTTCTACTTTCTCTTATGAAGATTTTTTTTAGGATCCTAGATAAGAGATAATTTCTAATTATTATGACTCACTTCTCTATCCTGAAGGGCATAGATGCATCACCTTTTTATATAGAGAACAATTCTCTTTATGTTGAAAAGAATATTATACACATATTAAGGAATAAATATGGAGCATAAAATTCATAATTGCGTAAGTCACTAAAATTAACGTACTTTATTTAAGATAACTTTAGAATATTCTACTAATCAGTTTTTATTCATTGAAAAAAAAAAAAAGGAAACAAAGATCTAGCTAGTTGCAACCCTAAATTTTTAGATGAATCAATAATATATGAGCACGTTGGTTCACGTGCTGTAGAGGATTTTAGTTGGAGAAGAGTTATCGAACTAGTTCCTTTATTACAGGACAATTTGAACGTAATAGGCAAATTATTGTATTAACTATGATTATTAAAAAATTAATCAAACTAGATTTAAAGTTTCAATACTAAGTTTTACAGTTGAGATGCTGATACGAATCATAAGATCACGTGGTTTGACCCGGAATGGTGGGTCATTGTCCACGTCAGTAGAGTACCAAGCAACCGTCAAAGATTTCATAAATATCACTACTTTTTATTCATTTTCATATATTTTATTATCTTTTTTTAGAATAATATATTTTATTATCTTAATCATTAAATTAATTATTATTAGAAATATAAATATTTCTTTTTTGTGCGGCTTAATGTGAAAGGACGGAAAAAACAGATTGGGAGGAGAAGAAACGATCAAA
Organism: Parasponia andersonii; assembly: GCA_002914805.1. Classification (NCBI taxonomy): domain Eukaryota; kingdom Viridiplantae; phylum Streptophyta; class Magnoliopsida; order Rosales; family Cannabaceae; genus Trema; species Trema andersonii. Next base: position 21,025 of record JXTB01000139.1, read on the forward strand.
AGGAATTGAAAGGGAATAATATTCGTTGTAGGTCATGGCGCCTCAGGCATACTATGTAACAAATAATTTAAAAAGAAGAATTTTAATTTCAAGGTCTTTGCTTCTTTCTTTTTTTCTTTTTCTTTTTTCTTTCTGTTATTATAATTTTTTCTTTCTGGACAAAATTAAAATTGAGAAAGAAAATCGGTTGCTCAGTGATTTTTTAGTTAATTAAATCACACTTCATGAAGTAAGTTTTAAGTATAATATCCAAAAGAAAAAAGAAGTAAGTTTTAAGTAATTATTTCATATAAATACATATTGTATGTTTTTAATAGTCATCAGCTGCTGCAACTTGCAGAAACAATACAAGAGTCTTATAGCTGCTTTAATTTGGAGACCAGTTGTGGTCCTCGTTATTGGTCCCTATATATTTATATAGACAAAAGGTGGTGTAATATATATATATATATATATATATATACGTGCTTCTTCAATAATATCACAATATTTACCCATTGAGCCCATTGACGAGGATTCTAATTTGAATCGTTTGATTTTGATAAAATAGCTATAATTAGTTTAGTTAATGTAACAAAAAATCTAATATATTAAATGCTTATACATTTATAGAAAATTATTTATTGCTTAATGTGGTGGGTAACCTTTTTGTTACTTAGTGGGTTAGATTTTTTAAAAAAATTCAATTTCATTCATTTAATTATTTTTTAAAAAACAAATTTATTGTTTTTTTTCTAAATTAATTAATCCTATTTAATTTTTTTAAAACAAAAATTAATTAAAATATGTACAAAGTTTAAGCTATTCATGTGATTTTTTTAAAACAAATTTTCTTTCAATATGGTTCTTTTATGTATAGTAGTTTTTTTCTTCATTTGTTTGTTCATTTCGTTAAATTAACTATGAAGAAAAATAGAATTAATAGTTTTTTAATTGATTATTCCTATTTAATGTTTAAAAAATAAGAAACTAATTAAAATATGTACAGTTTTTAAGTTGATTCACGCATAATTTTTTTTGTTAAGAAAAATAGATTTTCTTTCAATGTAGTTCCTTTATATCATAGTTTTTTGGTTTTTAAGAAAATAATGTATTCATAATGTGAAAATTATGCCTACCTTAGAGTTTACTTTTCGTCTAGTTAAAAAGAAATTTGATAAAATATTGAATTTATAATAGTACATATAGTTTTAAATTAAAGGTAATTAAAAAAAATAAACTTTAAAGTTAAAATTCAAAAAGGATAGAAATAAAAATTAAAAAAAATAATGTGAAATTTATATTTAGAATAAGATGATTTATTATTATAGGTTTATTTCTAAATTAGTTAAACTTACTCATCCATGGAGCAAAAAATAAAAATACCCACACCTTTTATATATATATATATATATATATATATATATATATATATATATATATATATATATAAGGATGATGTTTCAATGGAGATTTTTTATTTTTCTCCATGCATGGATACTTTAATTTAGACTATTGGATTTTTATTTGATGGCTATAATAATGTTAGTAATTTTAGTAAAAATTTAATGTGATTAATACTCATATAAATATAGAAGTTATTTGAAACAATAACATATTTGTGACCCCGATGAGTTGGTCTATTTCTTTTTTTCATTGCATTTCCGTTGTTTGTTTCTTTTTTCATTCTTTTTTCCATTATTTTTTTGTTAATTTATTTCTTTTGAAGAAGGAAACGAAAATTGATGTATTTAAGTTAGGGTGTGTCATTAACAAATTAAAATGGCTATTTATTTACTGATTTTTTATTTTTTTTTATAAGTGTGCTTATTTTAGAAGTTAAGAAGTTAATTACCTAAAGTTTGCAAAATAAAATTCACCAGTTTACAAGAATGGCTTTGCCGAATCATGTCATGGATTTAATTGACCCTTCATTGTCGTTTGAAGATCATGATGATCATGATGTTGTTAAGAGAAATGAAAACACAAAGAAGAAGAGAAATCGATGATTGAAGATGCATGGCATAAACCTATTAGGCCATAGTAGAAGGAAAATGGAGGATTGTGATTTTTCTTGGGATGTCCGAACTTGATATATATTATTGGGTTCTTTTGTACTTATGCATGTATTTTTCTTCTCCTTTGGACTTCTCTTTTATCTTTATTGGCGCGTATGTGTTTGAGTTTGCTTTCTTTTTTTTTTTTTCAAGAAAATAAAATTAATAAAAGAACAAAAAAAATGGCTTGTATTTGCTGTGTAACGATTTTTTCCCCTTTTAAAGTTTATAGGCCCTTCTGTATTATATATTAACTAGAAAATATTCTTACATAAAAAAAAAAATGGAAGCAATATTCATCTATTTTTGCTTAATATTCGTTTTATTTTGTTTTTAGCGCACGTTTACAAGATCTCTTATCTATAAGTAGAGGTATTAATTAATTTCTATAAGTACAGGTATTCTTAAGATGTTTTTTTTTTTTTTTCGTAAAAGAATATAAACAATAGTTTTATATGCATATTTGCTTATTGTAAGATTTTAATTTTAGTTTATTTTTGTTTTCCTTGCTTGCTTTTGGATATTGAAATTATTGGACTTTATAGCTAGCCATGAAACTACGTAATATGTATGTCAATTATTCTATTTGATGAATGCTACTATTAAAGTAAAAAAGAGAATAAAAAAAAAAGCTAAATAAATATGTAAGAAAATAAAACTATTAAATTCATATATTTTCTTTAAAAAATTCATTAACAATTCATTCTATTTTTTTTCTTAAAAAATAATTCTAAATTTTTTTTTCTTAAATTAAAAAATCACTCCACTAATTTATTCTTTAAGTCAATAGGAATAAGAATAATAAAGAATTGGAATTGAATGATTATAGGTAAAAATAGCAAGTCATTTTCATCTTAGTCAAAATATATGTACATAGAACAAAAACAAAAATAGAGCAAAAACAAAAATCTCTATTGAAATATCATTCTATACATAATGATTCTATATATATATATTTATATATATATATATTCATATACACGTATGCGGCAACTCAGCAGTCTTCTTTTTTCACCTTAATTTATGCCCGCATACATACGTCTCGTGCCTAAAGATTGAACATGATTAAGGAAATCAAGAATGTATTTACTTCCTAGTAGATTATTAATATAATAACAATTTTTTTTTCTGTTTGAAGCAAAATAATCACAATCTGGCTTATTAAAGAAACTTTTACTATGGTTATCCTAATATATATAATTCCAACTAAAAGAAGTATTAAGATTATTTTTTTTTGGAATAAGTATCAAGATTAATTTAAGCATGCCATAAAATGTCATTAATAAATTTTTGTTGTTTTGAAAAATATGTTTAAAGACAAAAAAAGTTAAGTAACTTTATATATTCAATATCACCTGGCCTATGTTGCAGAGTCCAGTAATAATAATTAGACAAGATTTATATTCTTTCCCCTTCAAGGCTATGTACGTTTGGTGTATAGGACAGACCGAAAGAGGAAGGGCTACATAATCTAGATAAAAAAGACAGTGAAGGAAAGGACTTTTCCCTTGTGGTGTTTAGTACGAGATGAAACAAGGAAACAGTAGTACTACTCTCATTTTCTTCGTTTGATAGAAAATTAAAAAATAAAATGATACTATAATCTAGAATTAGATATGAAATTATTAAAATTAAAGAAAAAAAAACAAGAAAGAAGAGAAAAAGGATGAGAAGAAGAGGCAATTGAAAGAAAAGAGAAAATATCTTTTCAGCCTGTAATAAGACAATACTGACTTTTTTTTTTTAAGAGAAATGCAAATAGAGAAAGAGAAAAAGACTAGATTATCCAAAACATTAAAAGACTGCATGTTTAGTACTCATTGCAAAATTATTACTATATACACTGTTACCTAATTTTAAATGGAATTTTGTCAATATACTGTTTTTATAATACATGGTGTCTTTATTATAGTTTGATGGCGATATGACATGAACCTTTACAACCAAAAAAAGAAAAGAAAAGTAAAATAAAAAAGAGAAAATATTAGCTAGATACAGAAATCCTTTATCAGTCTTCCTCCAACCTATCAAAGCTACTTTCATCACCAAAAACCTACCAAAAGCTTACATTTAAAATTCACGGACAAAGTGAGAGATCATGATGTATCTGTAATTAACGGAGCACGGCCGTGAGATCATCATATTAATTTCTAGAAAATTTCAAAAAGTTGATGAAAAAGTCAAGCTTGTGGGCAACATATAAGCTTTTCTTCATATATACTCGTATATAGGATGGTTAATTTATTTTCTTATTGATGTTAGGCTTTTATAATATATAGTACTTAGAATATATATATATATATATATGTTGATCGTCACCCAATTAATCTTTTAAAGCATTAAGCATCCAAATCAAAGATTCTCAAGTATTATTTTAGTACATCGGAAACGTGTGAAACCTTTCTTTCAAGTGTGACATATATATTGGGGACTGTTGCAAATGAATAGGCCGGTTGGATATGATGTGGCAAAATGATCTTAAGTCATCAAAACAGCTTAAAAAACCCGAGGGAGTTGGAAAGTGACAACAGCTCATAAACTTGTACGAATATTTTATATATTAACATATATGTGTGCATATAAATAAATCGTTTCGATAATTACAAAAGATATGAGATTCATTTAGGCAATCAATAAAAATAGGTAACACCTGCTTTATTAATTTATTTTTTAGTTTTACTTAGCTTTTGAGGCGTACTAGGCACTAAATATATGACTGATATTATATATATTGATGAAAAGGGAAATATTGCTGGTTACTTCGTCACTATATCCTCTCTAAAATCTTCATTTTGGATTTTTTTTTTTTGGTGATTAAGTGATAAGGTGCATTCGATGCATTATCATCCAATATTCCCATCTAAATCAAACTTTGATATGATATTGGATTTTCTTTGGTTTTGATTAAGATATACACACAGCAAATCTTTGGTCTTTATAAGAAAACATTGTACTTTTCGGTCTATGTTAGCTAGCTAGAAATCGTATATTTTATACCAAAGCAAGTATTGAATCATTTCCACTAATATATTTTAGGACTTTCCTGATCATCAACATGATCTGGGGGAAATATTTATTCCTATTTACTATATATTAAGCAGAAGTAAAGATGTTCCTGTAAATAATACCTTCTTAGGATTCAAAAAGCAACTTAAGAACTACACATACATAAAAATAAAACACATGCTTTATAGGAGGAGAGAATAATAATTAAAGAAAAAAGGTTTATCTACAAATGAAAAGGATAGGGCATGGTGAAGCCTCTGCCTAAAAGATAAGATACACATACTAAATATATATTTATATATTTTATATCAGAGATAAAAGGACCATTGAGGGAGTACTACTAAAGATATGATGATGATTAAAGGAAGGAAAATGAGTAGAGGTGCACCAAATAGGAACGTCTTAGCTTTATCCCACGAAGTGCTTTTAGCCTCTTGTAGTAATAGGCTACTTATATACATTTTTCAGATTAGGATTATGAGGGGAGAGATTTAGACCAGTAATGAAGCAGATTTTTTTGGTGGGATTAAATAAGTGATTCCAAGAAGATAATATAGTTTTTTTGTTGAAATTATTTAATAGCTTAATCTAACAAATTACCAGGCCAAATGTATACAAAAAGTTATTGATCTGTGATTCGGGTTTTATTAATATTCTTTTAAACCTTTTGGTCTAAGATATATGATGCATTTTTGGATTTATCCTAACGTACATAAATCCCAAAGTGGAGAAACCGATGACCTAAGAGGATTAGCAATACACTAACATACAAAAGAAACATGCTTCACATTCTGCAAAATGAAATGGGATCTCACAATGAGAGAGAACACCTAGAAATATGTGATTTTTGGCACGTTTAACCCCTATATTATTCATAGATTAGCAAAATAGTCTTTGAATAATTTTTTTTGGCAATTAGGTCCTTAAGTTTTAAAAATTTTGATAATTAAGTCCTTTTTGTTTGTTAATGTTAAAATTTTCATGATATTAAACATAGTGAAATAAATTAGTGATTTATTAATACTAATTAGTTTAGAAGTGAAATAAAAACAAATTTCAAGAGAAATTTTAAAATTTTTTTATTTAAAATTTTTTTATATTATATTATTAATTGTAATTAATTATTAGTTTTTTTTTTCCAAGTCCAACTAGTGCTGTAGTAAAATATAAATTTTGACCTTCACAAACCATATACGTTACTTGAAAATGTTTAATTCTATCCAATATTTTAATAATTACTTATAAAAAGGACTTAATTGTCAAATTTTTAAAACTTTGGAACTAAATTACCAAAACAAATATCTCAGGGATCATTTTGGCAATCCGGAATAATACAAAGGCCAATCATACTAAAAACCCAGAAAAATAAATATGAATAATGGAGAAAAATAAAGATATGAATAATGAGTCACTATGGTCAATAATCTTGTGCTTATCTTTTTCTTTTACCAATGTATTGTATACTTTCTAAGAGAGGCCCATAAAATATTTTTAGAGCGTAATTTGAAAATAAGTATCCTATAATATTTCTAAATTGCTTCACACGAGGGGTACCGTGAAAACCTATTATCTCTAATAAGTTAGGGTGAAGATTATGTAATAATAGGTATTTTTCTTTACTTTGTAATAAGTGAATGTCGTTAGTTAAGTCTCATATTTTTTTTTTTAAAAAAAATATCTAAAAATGTTTCTAAACTGATATTACATTGTTATGACTCATGATTAAAGTGATGCCTTGTTACGCATTTATTATTCATGTGTCACGTCATTGGAAAAATATGAATAATGGTTAAAATTCACTACTATATAAATTTTTGAATTTCACTAATATATAACTGAGATAATATTCCAAAAGAAAAAAAAATTGCTACCACTTTTATCCTTTTAGCCAAAAAAAAAAAAAAAGAATCGCTTCTTTTCATTAATAACAAATAAAACATTCCTTTTTTATTTTATTAACTGGATTCATGATTAAAATTAGAATTTACAATTATTATAGAAATATTTTTATTCTTTTAAATTGTTGATTTGCATTCACAAAAGTAAGAAGGACAATCATCTAGATAAAAAAAAAATAATAATATCCACCTGTAGCAGCGTCCCTTAAACATGCACAAATTCTTTTTTTTTTTGAATTGTGT
>JXTB01000139.1:28253-38815 GCA_002914805.1 Parasponia andersonii
ATGTGAATATGACGAAATTGGATAAAAAAAATACAAATAGAAAATTCTAATATAGAAAAATATAAATTAAAGATTTTAATATATTAGTAAAAAGACATGTTTTTTTTTTTGCTAAAAGGTAAAAGGTGACGAATTTTTTTATCCCATAAATAACTACATCTACTTCAGATCTCTATGTATATATGTACCCATTAATATATTTAATGGGTCATCTATAAGTAATTATCGGTTAAAAACTTTTAAGGAAAAAATAAAGTATTTTCAAAATTCATTTCTTTAAAATTCTCCAAAGTACCACAAACAGTAGTTACAGTGTCACTTTAATTAAAGTAAAAAAAAAATAGAAAAAAGAAAATATTATTTATCATTAACGATGCTATGATATTTAAAATCTCATAGAGACATACACAATAGCAAATTCAGAAATTTCACAGGAAGAAGGAAACGGAATGAAGTATTATTCATATAGAACTAAACGTTAGCTCATCAAAGTGACACGTCACAGCGGGTTTCACAGCGACAGCTACACATCATATCCCTCACTTGTGCACTCGCTCGCACGTTCCCACTTGTGAGGAGTGGCAATAACAGAAAGATAGCATTTTCCGTATCAATACCATTAGAATACCGTACGTCTACCGATTATTATAAAATAAACACGACCAATAGTTAACTAAACACTCGGTTAAAATTTATTTGAAAAAATAATCACTTTTTTTAAAAAAAATAAAACAGTTAATTAATTAATTAATACCTGAAAAATAATATCCTCTTTATTTAACTGAATCAATTGGAAAATAATTGGAATCACCAAATAGGACGCACGTTGCATTTTAACGAAATCACCAAAAGTGCAGTCGAAAACAGAAATTAAAACCTCCCAAATTATTTCTTTTTTTTTTCAAATATGAAAATAAGAACTAAAAACCACCGTCTCCAGCGCTTGGTTTTGCATCAACTTGCAAGTAGGGCCCATTGTAGACCGAGGACTCCTCCGTACGAGATCATCCACATATATAATACCCCGATATTAAATATAGAAATATATACATATAAATATGCATTTTTGTGTATATTATATATTAATCAATAATTACAGGCTAAAAGACAAGTTTTTCTTGCCCACAAATTTTTTTGCAATCTTTGGCTTGGACCCCATTGAAAATGTAGGGGGAAAAAAAAATGAAATAAGTTCCATACCCCGTACACCGTACGATTCTATGGTTTTCTGGTTTCATCTCAAAATCGAATGGTCGAAATTGAAATATAGTAATATTATTGCTATATGTTATTTATCTGGGGGGTGGTACGAGAGAGTGTACTTATGTGGTTTGGACTATGTTTCCATTTTCATTTTTTTTTATTTTTCAGATCTAAACATCGCATTTGCTATACATGTTTGGATTTGAACAATGAATTAGGTAAAGAGAAGAAGAAACAAAGGGAAACCCACTTGGAGGGAGAAATGTCAATGTTGGTTGGAAATTATGAAGGATGCATGATTATTTTCCCTTTTTTTTTTTTTCCCTTCATTTACTCATATTTTCTTTTGTTTTTATTATGATTTGATTATATTTATGAAAATTAAATAAAAAAAAGAGAAAATTTTCAGAGATACTAAGGTTGAACCTAGCCAATAAGACAAACGAAAGTTGGGAAAGACGAATCAAATCACGCCAGGTAAGATTGAAAAGGGGGGATGGGGAATTTCTTGTTGGATGAGCCTGTCTTCGATGCCTATCCAATTCCAATATATCTTTCTATCCATCATCCATGACTCTCCCTCTCCTCCTTATTAAACTTTAGCCCCACCATCCATCCATGATGCACCCCCTAGTGGCGTGTTGTTGTATTACTTACTAGTGCTACTAGTACTATAACTAAGTTAATCTTTTTCTCTCTCTCTCCAGGTGCTGCTAATGTTTATCTAGATTCAAATTGGTATAATAAAAGCAACGACAAATAATAGAGCAGATTTTGATGAAGCGGGCAGGATCAGATAAGATTTATATTTAAGGAAATTTTAAGCAAAATAAGGAAAAAAAAAAAAAGACATAAAAATAAAAGGAATATAAATATAAATAAAAATAAAATAAAAAGGGCCTAGGAAGAGAGGCCATGCTTGGGTTGGGGTTCGTCAGCAGAAGCAGCAAAGTTTCAGGGGGGATGAACTTAACTTAAACACGGTCCACAATCATGTGAACCCCATCAACTTGCTTAGGTAGGACCCACCCGACATACACAGCCCACAACCCATACATACTATGACCCTTAATACTCCCACTCTTTTTATTATTATTATTATTTTTCTCGCAAAATGAAAAAGAAAATTAATTTTTGGGTTTACTTCCCTAGTCCCTAGTCCCTAGAGCCTTTCTCTCTTTCTTACTTTCTCTCTCCATCTATCTATCTAAAATTGTATCTATCTCTTTTTCTCTCTGTATCTCTCTCTCCCCATGAATCTTCCTAGTTCCTTACCATCTCCTCTCCTGGGTTGACCCACCACACCCACATCCCCATATCTCCAACACCATATTTTGTAATTAATTTTTTTTTTTATAATACGTACCGCACAGTCATACACTTACAATACATTTTATATACTTTTAAAAATGGTCTTAAAAAATGGCTATGTTTACACCCTATATATATTCCTTCTTCAAAACTCATTTCCCAAATAGCTAACAACACCCTCTCTTCTTCACCTTTACAAAAAAACGAAAAACCGAGTCAAAACCTCACCTCTCCATTACTCTCCCCCTCTCTCTCTCTCTCTAACTCTTTCTCTCTCTCTCTAAAAACCACTTCTTCTTCGGGACAAACAAACAACAATATATCAATATGGATGGAATAAGCAGCAGTACTACAGACGAGAGCACCACCAGCACCACCGAATCCATATCCCTAACCGCGGCGCCGGCGGATCCGTCTCCTTTCGCCGCCACCAAGCCATCGCCACCGCCGGCGGAGAGTCTCTGCCGAATGGGCAGTGGCGCGAGCGTGGTGCTCGACGGCTGCGGCGGCGGCTCAGAAGCCGAGTCGAGGAAGCTCCCGTCGTCGAAGTACAAGGGCGTGGTCCCACAGCCGAACGGGCGCTGGGGGGCCCAGATTTACGAGAAGCACCAGCGCGTGTGGCTCGGCACGTTCAACGAGGAGGACGAGGCCGCACGCGCCTACGACGTCGCCGCCCAAAGGTTCCGCGGCCGCGACGCCGTGACCAACTTCAAGCCGCTGTCCTCCGACACGGACCAGAACGACGAGATCGAGGCGTCGTTCCTGAGCTCGCATTCCAAGGCCGAGATCGTCGACATGCTCAGGAAGCACACCTACAATGACGAGCTGGAGCAGAGCAGGCGCAACTACGGCTCTCGCAACAGCCGGGCCAAGCTCAACAGATCCCCCTCCTCCGCGGGCCACAGCGGGCTTGGGTTCGGATCCGGGTCAGACCCGCTCAAGGCCCGGGAGCAGCTCTTCGAGAAGGCGGTGACCCCGAGCGACGTGGGGAAGCTGAACCGGCTGGTGATACCGAAGCAGCACGCGGAGAAGCACTTTCCGCTCCAGAGCTCGAACACGTCGAAGGGGGTGCTGTTGAACTTCGAGGACGGAGGCGGGAAGGTGTGGCGGTTCCGGTACTCGTACTGGAACAGTAGCCAGAGCTACGTGTTGACCAAAGGCTGGAGCCGGTTCGTGAAGGAGAAGGGCCTTAAAGCAGGTGACATTGTGAGTTTCAAGCGCTCGACCGGGCCGGACAAGCAGCTTTACATTGACTGGAAAGCTAGGGATAATAGTAATAGTAATGGTAGTAATGGTAATGGGCCGGTGACTGGGCCGGTTCAGCAATTGGAGCCGGTCCAGATGGTTCGGCTGTTCGGGGTTAACATTTTTAAGATACCGGGAAGTGGGGTCGTGGTAGAGGCTGGGATTGGTGGTGGTTGCAATGGGAAAAGAATAAGGGATTTGGAATTGTTGGAATTAGAGTGTAGTAAGAAGCCAAGGATAATAGGAGCATTGTGATGAAAAACCAGTAACAAAAGATGTTAATTTCTCTTTTTTCTTTTCTTTTTTTTTTTAGGGGGTTATTTTTGTAACTTTTGGCATTTTGTGAATGGTGAAAGGAAGGGGAAGAGAGGGAGGAATAGGATCAGTTATTGGAAGTTGAATAGAGGGGAAAGGAAAAAGGGAGATGAAGGTGTAGTTGCAAGTTGCTACATGTGAAATTGTATATTATGTAACAAAAAATAGAAAAGGAAAGAAAGAAGAAGCAGCAGAAAAAAGCTGAAATTTAACTGCGACAAAAGAGGAAAAAAAAACTATAAAAATTTTCAGAAATGGATAACTGTCAATTTTGTTTCTGTTCATCGTTTATGAGCTTTTATATATTTATTTTTAATAATTTCCGTAGTATTATTAGCGTTATTGGTATTAAGATGTATATCTTATGTTGCGTGTAATTGGGAGATGGTTGTGTAGGTTTGTGCTTTTGTGGGGGTGTTGTTACTTTCCCGAAATATCTGTATGTTGACAAATTATGGTGCACATGAGTATGGAGCCTTTTGTTGTTCCTCATTGGTTTCCGACTTTGTCCAATGAGAAAAGAGCTTTAACTAATTACATGTATATTATATGATCCTTCTAGCTAGGCTTTCGTCGTTACGTGTTTCTTTCACTTTTGGCCTTCCTTAAACCACGTACCACTACTTCTGCTACTCTCTTATTATAATGCAAATTACTCACTCCAATTCAACGTACGTACTCACCCACCACTCACTTGATTGTAAGATACAGTAGGTATACATGATATCTAATCAATTAGTTTTTATTTCTAAACAAATTATACAATGGATCTGTAGATGATGATAACGCTGATTTTTCAACATGTGTAGAGATGATTATTTTATCAATTAACATGCTGAGAAATGGAATATTCGCGATTGTTTTACTTAATAGTTTCTGTGAAAATGAATTTTTGCTATTTTAGTCATAGTTATAAGTTCTATGTATGTGCGTGAATAAACTCATCACAATCGTGGGTATATGATTACCATTGATCCTTTGTTTGCATTTGTTGATGGTATTGGATTTTAATCGAGAGCTACTTGGTATTAAATACTAAAAAAAGGAAAGTGCTAAGAACGCGTAGGTTTTTAATTTTCAAAGATTTTAGAGCTGCATCATGACACATATTTTTCAACTTTTACATTTATCGTTTTCGTTTCTTAATTTCCTGTGAAGTCTTATTTAAGGGCTAGTAATAATGAGAAGTTAATGATGAGTTGATTTTTTACGCTTGGTCTTCTCAACCTAGCTACAACAATTTCACTGTAATTCATTTAACTTCGCGATGAATCTTAAGTATTCATTAAAACTTGGCATAAGTTTCTATGTGTGATCTATGGCATGTATATATAAACGCAGGTTCTTCGTTCTCTTTAATTGATCTACTTACATATCGGTGGCATGGAACCACAGTACATAGATTACGTGCAGATGAATAATTAAGTAAAGTATTATTTAAACTTTATTGAAAAGATCAATTACTAAGAAAATGATAAAATTGTGATTAAGAGCTTGAAAAATTTAAATTTGAATGCCTTTTATCGATCTATAACTAAACTGTCCCAGAAGCTAATTACAAATTGATTTATCACGTGTACCAATTTTTTTCAATATTATATAGCATTTTAATTTGCCTTGCATGGTTTCGTTAATATCCAATGAAATTCATTATTAGAGAATTAGAGAGATACACGTTTGTCAGTCTTACGACCTTGAAAACTGATAAAAGTTGAAGTATAAGTGTAGAAACCAAATTCATACTCGATCGTTCGTAGTAACTATGGAATTATCGATGATCAATCTATATTTGTAAATTAATTATTTGCTTAGTTACTAAGTACGAATGATTTTTACTATATGGATACCCTTTTCTGAGTTTAATTTGTTTTTTTCCTTATGACTTGTTCCTGCTTAGACATAGTTTTTGACAGTAGACTTTCTTCTTTTAAATCAATAATATATTTTTAGCCGTTTCTCGAGTTGTAGGGGAGGGGGATTTAATTTGGGTGTATGGACTAAACATGGTTGGAAATATTTATTTTCTCTCCTGATACTCTTTCTCGCTGTGCGGTTTTTTTTTTAAAAAAAAAAAATACTATGAACTGGTTAATACGACATGCGTACACTCAGGATGATTAAATAAATTAAATTTTGTTGATAAAAGTAAATGCCACGCTCCTAAAATGGTCTCCCAAGATGGTACTTCTTGTCATGGAACCAATCAATCAAAGGAAAATTCACATCACATTGAAAGCGTACATTAATTAATTCTCTTATCCTCTTTGATGCGGCTATCTATGACTTGTTAGTGTTGCTACATATATTTTTTCGAATCTTTAATGATTCAGGAAAATGCTATTGACATTACTCACTGATGAAAGTCGACCAAACTTTAGTTTGTATATATGGTCAAAGTAAACCCTATTCAATCAACCAAAACTCTACCGTATAGAATCAAATCTCAAAACTCACATAATGCATTTTGACCCTTTTTGTTTTTGGTTTCTAATACCTCCTTTTGACAAATTCAAAGCAAATAAGAATATTAGTTTAACATGATAAACGAAGAAAATATCAATATCCGTACATCCTATTTAGAATTCCATGCTTAAAAAAAATATCAATCCTTCAATTTCTTGAAGTAATTTACACGTAACTCCCACATAGGTGAAGGAAGAAAATAAATGTACTAGCTATAGACAATTAATAGCGTGTCTAAATTAATAATAATCAAGGTCCATGCAAACGTTTCCTAAAGATCAATTTTCACTTTAGTTATACATTTACTTGGATCCTGATGAACTATGGTAAATCAAACTATATATTTTTTTCTTTTTCTTTTTCTTGTTTTTTTGTTTTTCTTTGTTATTATTATTTTTATTTTTGGAAGGATAGAAATTGATGTAATAGATATAGCTAGACTAGTATTTGGACTTTTTTGAGATAGGTCATAGTCTTTAAACATGCAATTGGCTGCTATGAGAGACATATCATTGATGGTCCATACTACAACTATGAACCAACGCGTTTTGTTGTACACGGATTGGGCTTTAAGCTTATTATTAGCTGCCTTGAGATTGACTTGCCTGCTGTGGTCAACGTCGGTTGCCGCCTAATAACCCAATGTCCCGATTGTCCATTGGCTAAATTACCAAAATATAGTTCAAAAATACAGAGAAAAGTATGTTAATATACATTGTATTGTCTTCAATAGGGTGTGAAGCGTCTGAACACCAAAGGGCTCAAATCATGTTATATAAAAGAAAATTTTCTCAATGAGGATTTTCTACTAATAATTAATTATCACTGTTTTTTTTCCTCTTAGTTTTACTGTTTTGTTGATCAGTAACATTGAATTTGATATGTCTTTCAATCATTAGTCACGTCCAAAAGTATGTAGCTTATACATAATATGCAGGAAAACCATATTTTAAAACCATAACATAATTTCCTTAACGCACAGAACAGTGTATACTTCCGTTTCTAAATTTTCTTGTACACTCTTCGTTTTTGTTTTTTTTTTTGGGTGGAAATTTTTTTTCTTTCCTTTATAAAAATAAAAGGGTGAATTGTTCTTCTAGATTATTCAGAAAAGAAGAGTGAATGCTCCTCTCTCGGATTAATTTGTAGAAAATTTGCGAGAAATTTAGGTAGATGTCCAATATTTTAAATTTAATTAAATAGATATTTATTTTTTCAATTTTATAGCTAAATATCTAAGTATTTGTATTTTTACATTTGGTAGATATATTTCTGAAATGTATTAGATATATACTTTTTTATACTTGATTTATACTTAGTATATAAATATATTTATCGGACGTTTCGTTATAATATTTGACAATGGATATTTACTTAAATTGAATCCAAAATTTAGTGATATTTCTATATTGCCCAAAACTTGCTCCACAGTTAAACGAATCCATCCAACAAGAAATATTTGGGCTTATTCCGCAATGAAATAGGCCCAGTCAAGTGCCACTTAAAGGCCCCAATAGCCCCTATATATAGCTTCGTGGTAACATTGAGAAACTTAGACATCTAAATATTTAAGAAAGACGACTGAAAAACAATATATACAACAGAATAGACATAAGAAGCTTTAACAGATTGATGATAGATCTCATGAGAACAAACACAAAAACTGAAGCAAAAGAAATATAAGTAATAAACACAAAGCACTCAATATCAAATTCCCCTTCCATCATGACATTAGTAAGTTTTCTTCATTAATGGACCGCTCTTAAACCTAAGTGACAATTCTTCTTGTTGTGCACAATTCTCATAATGTCTGAATGCTTAATTAATAGGCTTTTTTGTTGCTGTCATTTACATTTTTAAAACGGGAGATTAATTAATAGATTTGATTAAACAGGAAAGTCCCTCAGCGCAAAAAAGGAAAAGATAACGCGATAAATGGCAGCCTTGTCTAATACCTCTGCTGGAGAATACGCATCTTTTGGGATTCCCATTAACTAAAAACGAGAAACGGGCAGACTCCAAATAATCACGGACCAACCTAATCCAATTTGGGCTGAAACCCATTTTCTAGAGAATAGCTATTAAGAATCTCCACTCAACTCTGGTGTAAGCCATACTCATATCAAGCTTTAAGGCTGCAAACCTCACTTTCCCATTAGTCTTTCTCCAGAGCGAGTGAATCGCCTCAAAAGCAATGATGATATTGTCTGAAATGAGTCTCTTAAGAACAGAAGCACTTTGCTCCAAAGAGATTACCTGATCCAACACCCATTTGAGGCGGTTTGTAAATGTCTTTGAAACAACATTATATACAATATTGCACAAACTTATAGGCCTGAAATCAGAAATCTTTCTTGTTGGTTTATACTCGTGTAATCCTATCGTGGGTCATGGGATTTTATAGCAATTATATAATATTAGGATTGTTCAATTAAGTGGAGCTAATTAAGTGATCTAATTATGAGCTCAAGAAATTATTTACTAAATATGAATTGTGTAATGTAGTTACCTAATTATAACTTATGATGAGGCATCGAATCATGAGATATGGCTATGGCTGTGGAATTTTATTACCGAGCTGTGAATTATCAATGACATTGAAAAATCATTGAAAATTTATTGTGATAATAGAGCTGTTGTTCTATATTCCAATAACAACAGAAGCTCGTCAAAGTTTAAACATATAGACATTAAGTTTCTAGTTGTTAAAGAAAGAGTTCAGAGTCATCTAGTATCTACATAAAATATATTAGAACTAACTCCATATTGGCGGATTTGCTTACCAAAGATTTAACGTCTAGGGTGTTTCATGAGCACACTGCTCATATGGATGTTGTACAATTTAAGAATGTTCAGAATTAGTAAGTGTTGTACGGTCTAAAATCCTATGTCAGGTCGCATGAGTAGGAGTTAAGTTCGACCTCCTCCGTGTAAGTTATGTGCGACCTCCTCCACTTAGGTTACATGCGACCTCCTCCGTGTAGTTATGTGTGACCTCTTTTACATAAGTTACGTGCGACCTCCTCTGTATAGGTTATGAGCGACCTCTTCCGAAAGAAAAGGAAACAAGTCTCTGCTTCATCAAATAGGTAACCTACAAGGAAAGAGAAACAGAAGTCTCCCTTTTATGATCGACCAGTTACCCGTTTTGAGTGATTACCCAATTATGTTGTTACTCAAATTATATTACCCGATTGTATAGTTACCCGTTTTCACAATTAGGAACATTGGGTTACCCTTACCTATATAAAGGGAACTCAATGTTTCAAACAGGGGATTCCAATTTTTCAATTTTCAGATTTCGAAATTCTGACTTCCAATTTGAGAGAGATTTTCAGATGAGACATTGTAACTTTGAGTGCTTGTAATTCTCCATAAAATAGTGAAAAACAGTGGACATAAGCTCATCTTTTACGGGGCTGAACCACTATAAAATCCTTTGTCTCTTTATTTGCTTTGATTAATAACCCAATTCACACAAGCCACATCTCTTAATTTTTTTTAAATTTATTGTTGATAAAACCTCCATCAACAATTGGCGCTAGAAGGAGGGCTATTCCGGCGAAAAAGTTTGTCAAATTCCACTTTTTTAATAATAGCAAACACCAAAAACACTACCAGAGTCACCGGAACTAGCCAAAACCAACCCCAAAATACTGTTACTACACAGGCAGACCCTGCTCAGGATCAGCCTACTATGACCGCAACAGAGAACCTTTCCCAGAGACAGGATCGTATGGAGGAGACACTGGTAAACCTTCAGCAAGTTAATAACCAGATCAATGACACCCTGCGACGACTTGCTGAAGGGAAGATGGTGACCCCACCACAACACGAACGTCCCAAAGGACGTTTTGCTTAATTACCTGAGAAAGGAATACAGATCCTAGAGACAAGAAGACACGGCCAGCCAAGAACTCAGTAAGAGCGTCATGAAGATCGCATCTCCAAAGGAAAAAGTAAGGTCGCAAACTTGCCTCCAGAATCTGGTACGGAGAGTTCAAGTACAAACCGTGATCGTGTAC
>JXTB01000139.1:38951-100986 GCA_002914805.1 Parasponia andersonii
ACCATTAACACTTTTGATGGGAAAACTGATCCACAGGACCATATGGATCACTTCAGTGACTTGATGGAACTACATCGTGTCAATGATCATGCACGTTGTAGATGTTTCGCTGTAACTCTCTCGGGAGCAACGAAGAAGTAGTTCCGAGGACTCAAATCCGGCTCAATCTCGTCCTGGCAATAACTTCAGACGGCGTTCTTTAGACAGTTTCAAGCTGCAAAGAATTTCACTGTTCCACTTGTTAGTTTGTCTGCGATCCGACAAGGTCCAGAGGAGACTCTACGGTCTTATCTCAATCGATTCACCTCAGAGTTAGCAAAGGTCAACAACCCACCTGAGGGAGGAGTTCTAACTCTCATGATGGCTGGGGTGCGACCAGAAACTAAACTCTGGGAGGAACTACTTGAGCGAGAATGTAGAACTCTTGAAGACTTCTACTGAAGGGTTGGTCGGCATCTGAGGTTAGAATATTCGCGCGAGAATCTTCAAAAGACTAAGAAAGAAGGAAGGAAAGATGCGACTAAAGATGCGGTCATTACCAATAAAAACGGTAATAAGAAAAATAAGAGGAATAATGAACAGCCGAATGAGAATTAGCCTAGACCCAAAAGGCAGGAGATTTCAAGAGCTCCCATGCGGTTTAACAATCATACTGAATTAAACGCGCACATAGATCATATCTATGCGGTCACAAACCAGAAGGAGCGATTCTGTCAACCAGAACCGATGAAGCGGGACAGGATAAAGCGCGACCCCAACAAGTTCTGCCGATATCACAATGATATTGGGCATGATACTAATAATTACTTTGCCCTGAAAGATGAAATTAAAAGGCTGATTAGAAAGGGGCGACTGCGACAGTACACCAGGCAGAATGACGAAAGGCGAGAAGAAGACCTACAGCGACCTCCAGAAATTCAGTGCGAGGTGCGAACTATTTTCGGAGGACCACACGTTGGGGGAGATTCCAAGAGAGCACAGGATAGGTATGCGCGAGAAGCTTGACAACAGCCATTAACCAACGTCATGCATCTTGAGCAGCGACCACGTAAGCTTCAACGAGTACCGGATATGGACATTACCTTCACAGAGCAGGATACAAGGGAGGTCCATTATCCGCATAATGACGCATTGGTCATAAAAATTAACTGTGGAAGCACACAGTTATGGCGAGTATTGGTCGATAACAGGAGTGCTGTGGACATCCTGTACTTCGACGCCTTTAAGAAGATGGGGTTGAATAAGAGCGACCTGAAGCCTGCCGCCACTCCACTCTATGGTTTCACTGGTGACAGCCTGATGCCTATGGGCATGATTGAATTGATGGTCAGCGTTGGGACCTATCCAAGGGTTTCAACAATAATGACCCAATTTCTGGTGGTGGATTGCCCCTCTGCCTTCAATGCTGTGCTGGGAAGACCGATACTGAGGGAACTTCGAGTCGTCACCTCGATCTACCATCTAACAATGAAGTTTCTGACCCAACACGGGGTAGGCGAGGTGCAAGGAAATCAATATGATGCGAGGACATGTTATAACAACTCGCTAAAACTCACAGCAAAGGATGCGACATCCCGCACAATGATGGTCCACCTGCCAGAGAGAGCATCAGTCGAGAAAGTAGGCAAAGCGTCAGTCGTGGCAGCGGGCAAAGCATCAGTCGAGGCAGCAAACGAAGCTCTAGTCGAGGAAGCGAGCAAAGCATCAGTCGTGGCATCGGGCAAAGCGTCAGTCGAGGCAGTGAGCAAAGCTCCAGTCAGATCGTCAGTGAATGCATCAATCGAAACGACCAGCGAAGACTTCGATCCTCGAGAAATAGGCGAAGAGGTCAGAACTGGACCCATTGAAGATCTGGAGGATTTTTCATTCGACTTGTCTTCCAGGACTTTAAAGATTGGAACGGAGGTTCAAGGACCTGTGTGAGCTTCATTGGTCACTTTTCTAAAGTCTAATTTGGATGTCTTTGCATGGCAACATTCGGACATGGTAGGGATTGATTCAAGGATCATATCCCACCGTCTTAACATAGATACGACAAAGAAGCATGTACGACAGAAAAGAAGGGCCATGAATCCAGAACGCTACGTCGCGTTAAAAGAAGAGGTGGAAAAGCTGCTCGAAATTGGGTTCATAAGAGAGTCTTTCTATCCAGACTGGCTTGCAAACCCGGTTTTGGTGAAAAAACCAAATGAGAAGTGGAGAACGTGTATCGATTTCACCGATCTCAACAAAGCATGTCCGAAGGACAGCTTCCCTCTTCCGAGGATCGACCAACTTGTAGATGCGACATCGGGGCATGAACTTTTAAGTTTCATGGACGCATATTCAGGATATAACCAAATCCCCATGTACGAGCTAGATGAGGAACATACTTCGTTCATCACTGATCGAGGGTTATACTATTATAAAAAGATGCCCTTCGGACTTATCAACGTAGGATCGACCTGCTAACATCTTGTCAATATGATGTTTGCAAAACAAATTGGCAAGAAAATGGAGGTATACGTCGATGACATGCTAGTGAAATCGGAGAAAGCCAAAGATCACATCAAGCACCTTGATGAGATGTTCAAAATCCTCGGGAGATACCAGATGAAGCTGAATCCCCAGAAGTGTGCATTCGGAGTAGGATCTGGAAAATTTCTGGGTTTTATGGTCAATCGGCGAGGAATCGAAGCAAATCCTCAGAAGATACAAGCGTTGATTGATATGCAATCTCCTCGTAAACCCAAGGATGTGCAAAGCCTAGCAGGAAGAGTAGCTGCTCTGAGTCGGTTTGTTTCTAAATCAACCGATAAATGCCAACCTTTCTTTGAGGTGTTAAGGGGATCAAAGAGGTTCGAGTGGACAGAAAAATGCGAGCAGGCGTTCCAAGAGTTGAAAAAACACTTGGGTTCTCCTCCACTCTTGTCGAAGCCAAATCCTGGAGAAGAATTATACCTATATCTCGCTATTTCTAAGTATGCGACAAGTACTGCATTAATTCGCAAGGAGGGAATTATGCAGCGACCAGTGTATTATGTAAGTAAAAGATTACTTGATGCTGAAACCAGATATCCAGAGATGGAAAAATTGGCGCTGGCGCTCGACATTGCATCAAGAAAGCTTCGACCTTACTTCCATGCTCACTCCATCAGGGTTTTCACGAATTTCCCGTTGAAACAGGTCTTACAGAAACCTGAGGCATCAGGACGGCTGCTTAAGTAGGCCGTTGAATTGAGTCAATTTGACATCAATTTTCAACCTCGCACTGCTATAAAGGGTCAGGCTCTCGCAAATTTTATTGCAGAATTTACATACGATGTCGATCTTCCCACAGGAGTACTCGAAAACCTGCCTCAGATACATCAAAGTTGTGGAAATTTTATATTGACGGGTCATCGAATGAAAATGGAGCAGGTGCGGGCATAGTTTTAATCAGTCCTGAAGGGCACAAATTATGCGCTTCGCTTCAAATTTCCAGCGTCGAATAATGAGGCCGAGTATGAAGCACTGATAGCTGGGCAAAAGCTCGCACAGGAAATGAAGGTCGAAATAATTGAAGTATATAGCGACTCCCAGCTAGTCGTATGTCAAGTTAAGGGTGATTATCAAGCGAGAGGAGAGAGAATGATGGCCTATTTGGAGAAGGTGCAGTAGTTGTTCTTAACGTTCGACGCTTATAACATTCAGTTTCTTCCTCGCATTGAAAATTCCCGGGCAGATGCACTTGCTAAGCTCGCTTCGACGAAAGATGCAGAGTTGTTAAAGGTAGTTCCCATTGAATTTCTTTTATCACCAAGCATCGAGGTCGAACCCCAAGTAATTATGCCAGTTGATGAAAAACCGTCGTGGATGGATCCCATAATGCAATATATACAAAATGGCGATCTTCCTGAGAACAAAGATGATGCAAGGCGACTTCGCATAAAAGCAGCTCGCTATATCATCCAGGATGAAAAGCTTTATCGAAGGAGTTTCAGCTCGCCACTATTATTGTGTGTCAATGATAAAAAAGCACGCTATATTATGAGTGAAATTCACGAAGGAATATGTGGAAATCATTCTGGGGGGCAAGCACTTGCAAACAAGATTCTTCGACAAGGGTACTTTTGGCCAACTATGAAGAAAGATACATTGGAATTTTCCAGGAAATATGACAAATGTCAACGATTTACAACCATTCCTAGAAAACCACATGTTCCTTTAACTTCAATGACTAGTCCATGGCCATTTGCTGTTTGGGGAATTGATATTATCGGGATGCTGCCATTAGCGCGAGGTGGTTTGAAGTATACGGTGGTCGCAGTCGATTATTTTACAAAATGGACAGAAGCCGAGGCCTTGAGCACTATCTCCGCGAAGAAAATGATAGATTTTATTTATAAATCTATAATCTGCCGTTATGGTATACCGCATACCATAATTTCTGATAATGGAAAATAATTCGACTGTGACGAGTTCCGTGACTTCTGCAACAACATGGGTATCAAGAAGAGTTTCTCCACTGTTGTTCATCCACAAGCCAATGGGCAGGTCGAAGCGATAAACAAAATACTCAAGCAAAATATAAAGACAAAACTGGAGGAGTATAAAGGAGCTTAGCCAGAAGTACTTCTAGAAGTTTTATGGGCTTATCACACTACGCAACGAACTACTATTGGAGAAAGTCCATTCTCTTTGGCTTATGGATATGAAGCGATGATCCCTCTTGAAATTGGTGCGGACTCCCTACGGCGATCTGTTTATGAGCAAAATTAGAATGATGTATTACTGAGAATTGAACACGATCTTTTAGAAGAACGGCGTGAACAATCTCAGCTCTGAATTGTATCATATCAACGATGCACTGCTCGATATTATAATTCCAAAGTCAAAGGTAGACATTTTAAAGTTGGAGATCTTGTCCTTCGACGAGTTCTACTTAATAATAAAGAATATGGTGCTGGTGTATTTGGGCCTTCTTGGGAAGGGCCTTATGTTATTGATAACGTCATTCGACCTGGGACATATAACCTAGCTCGCATCGGTGGACAAAAGATCGAGCATGCCTGGAATGCAGAACAACTTCATCGTTATCATCAATAAATCTTCATGTTATCTTCAACAGCCTACTGTATCTTCTTTATTAATATTCGTCAATAATACTTCTTCGGCTATTACTTCAACTCGTTTCTGATCGTCTTTTATAGTTTTATGGCAGTTTTTGGACACTATAAAACTCGGGGGGCAGTGGGATCAGAATGTTATCTCCTACTTGTTTCCTAACAGACTATGCAAACATCCATTTAGAGGAGACATGGGTTTTAGATCGTCGAAGTATCTGAATCTCCTTAAAATCCTAGGATTTTCTCCTCGCTTCATGCTTCAGCATGTCGTATTACGCAATTTCCCTCCTCGAATAGAAAAGTAACTAAGCCAAACGTTCATTGTTCGAAGTGATATATTGCTATATTTTATTTTGACATGGAACTTTTGAAACACAGTTAGAATTTACATCACTCGTATTGATTGTTTTCTTAAGCGACCTAACATATCCTAACGCTTAAAACTCGTTTTAAGTTAGTCGGATTCAAATCGCTAAAAGCGTACTGATCAATCACTCTGTGATTGACTACTTAGTTAAAATAACTGTTGTGTTTTCATTATTTTGCAGGAGCATATGACAGGAAAAAATAATAATATTTATTAAAAACAACTCACCCATACATGCGCAGAAAGGAAGAGGGACCAAGCCCACATTGTTCTAAAAATAATAAAAAAGAGAATAAGTTATGCAGAAGGTCTCGCCTAGCCATCTCCAGCTTTGGCAGTATCCTCCTTCCAGCTTTGGACGAGCTCGACCACGTCCTCGCCAAAGATGGAGAAGTCAAAATCTGGATGCTCGCAGAAAATATTGAAAATGATATTCGACTCGGCGATATCACTAGCTTTATCTTCGAGTTCTTTGATTTCAGTCGCCTTGAACTCCTCAATAGCTTTGTGAACTACCTCAGTGGTCGCTTTCTTCATGCGATCTGGATACTCAGAAATGGTCTTCTCGAGCTTTTTGACTTTCTCCTCGAGATTCTCCTTCTCGAGTCTCTCCTTGGCTAGGTCCTCGAGCATCTGCTGCCTCTCCAAGTTGAAGCCCGTTCTCTCCTCCTCCCGGGCCTTCTCCGAATTCTCGAACACTTAGGTTATCTCTTCAATTTTTTCAGCCTTCTCCAAGCATTCGAGAACCGGGTCGTGCATCAGGACAGCAGCAGCCACAGTCTGAAAAATCTAATTGTTAACACCAAGAGAATACATTCGAGGAGAGGATAGAAAAGTACTTACATTGGCCAGCATTCTCATCGCAGATCCAAAAGCGACCTTGGCAGATCGTCGCTTCATCCGCTCCCAGCCTTCCTCAGATGTGAAGCGATCAATGAAGGCTGCGCTCATACCAGCCTTCTCTGGTAATTGGTTGAGGAGCGCGAAGAGCTCTTCACCCTTATCTGCCAGGATCGGTTCTGAAGAAGTGGCAGCCTCAGTTGGTGGTTCAGGATGACTCGTTGGCTGAGGCTATGGTGGAGGTGAGCTTGCTGGGAAGTCCTCGAAAGTAACTTTTCTTTTCTTGGAGCTGTTGACCTTCTCCTTCCCTTTCGATGGTGGAGTACTCTCGGGTGTTTTGGTTTTTACCATGGACCCGAGAGTTGAAGGTGGTGCTCACAAGCCGCTACCGATGACCCTCTCTGTACAGATATGTCAGTAAGCGAGGAGATATAATATAAGGGTAATTAGAATACGTGTGATTACCTTCTTCTTGTGGAGCTAGTTGAGGAGCTGGTGGTGACGCTGTCTTTGGAGATGAAGGTTCTGAGGTTAGAAGGGTGGCTGGTGCTTTTCGTTTTCTAATTCTTGAAGACGAGGCACCTAAATCCGTCATTTTCCTTGGCTTCTTCTTCGAGTTCGATGGTTTAGACGAAAGAACCAGGGGGTTTGGGAATGCGGCTCCCTTTGGAAGCAGACCGCAAGTGACCAGGTTATTTGAAGTACCTAGTACCTTCCAATTAAATTCCTCAATTGGAAGGTCGTTGATTTTATATACCCTTGCGAGCTGTTCCTTGGAGAGTCCAGGTCGATTCCTGTTATCTGCGATAATATTCGAATGCGATCAGTATAAAAGTAAAAATAGAAAAAAAGCGATAAATTAGAAGACTACCTACCGGGATTCTGAAAGAAGCCATTAGCCGCATAGTCAAAATGGAAAAATGGATTTTTCCACTTTCCCATGTTGTTGCGAACTCTGTAGATTATTTTTATTGCCTGGTTCGACCATTTGCTCGTATAGAAGAAGCCAAGATTTGACGGGTTTGATTTCACTTGGTAGAACCAAGCGAATTCTTCAGGTGAAGGGGTTTCTAAACCTAATTTATGATACAGTATATACAAACCTACCATGTATCTATAGGTATTAGGGGTCAATTGAAAAGGGACGACCCCATAGTAGTCAATAATCGATTTTATATACGGATGAAATGGGAGATGCACGCCACACTTAAGGATTACCTCAGAAAAAGAAGCGAGTCCATGTGGGGGAGTGTGTGGTCAGTTAAATTCCATAGGTAGGCGAAGGGGTATGGCGATCTTATAGCTGCTATCGATTTTGCTGAGTTTTTTCGATGTGTAGCTCGTTCTTATATTGGTACATGACCAATTCCCCTCTACATATTGATAGCCTGATGAAAATACAGGGGCATCCCTGATATGTTGAGGCCAGTGGTCTTGTGGGAGATCGCCTATGCGAGGACTACTTCGCCTAACCCCTATTATTTCTACTTCGGGTTCCAGCTCAAGGTAGTCTTTAAGGTTTATAGAACTAACACTCGAGTCAGAATCTCCAAAAAATGCATTCCCTTCCCTAAATTCATCACTACTAGACATCTGAAAAGAAATACGCAGGGGTTTAGGCATCAAAGATTCTCACTATGCCAGTACTTTGGGTATTCATCCTAGGATTGTACTAACAAGCAAACTCATCAATTTATTCCTGAGAGGTCTACGGATTCATAAAATTTGTTCGAGCAGTTCGTCAGAAAATAAATGTTCGAGCAGTTTGTCAGAAAATAAAATAGGGTATCAGACCCTAGAAATTCTTTTCACGAGTTTGTTTCTGGTTATTATCTAAACAGAAAAAAAAATAAGAGAAGAAATGAACTAACCTTTCTTCAGAAGCGGAGGGATTGAGATAGTTTGAACTTCGTCGGAGAAGAAACTGTGATTATGCTAGCTGAAGGATGAAACGGCGCTTTAGGGTTCTCTGAAACTTCGGTATTTTCTGAGAAAAGATGGAAACAGTGAAATAAAACAGAAATAGATTGGTTTCCAATATTTATACTCCAAGCACCGTTAAATCACAGTCGTAGATCAAGGAATTTGATTTTTAGATCTGAAGGCCAAAGTTTACGCGGGATTTGATTTTTTCCGAAGATAAATCAGAATTTTTTAAAATTTGAAAAGATTTGGTTTAAAAACGACGGTTGGCATCATTGATATCCTTGAGCTTCCTCGAGTTCTGCTATCTTTCTTAGAAAATGCTACACGTGTTTTCGTCTGTTAGAAAAGATACGCGTGATCTTGAGAGGGGATTTGAAATCTGGCGACTCTTCGACTCTTCAAAGATCTCAAGTCTAGGTCGTGACATCGCATTTTTTAAGATCGCACGCTAAAAGGAAGCTCCATTTTGTCCTAAAGAACTAATGGAGCTGGAGGGCAATTGTTGTGCGGTCTAAAATCCTATATCAGGTCGCATGAGTAGGAGTTAAGTTCGACCTCCTCCGTGTAAGTTATGTGCGACCTGCTCCGCTTAGGTTACATGCGACCTCCTCCGTGTAGTTATGTGTGACCTCTTTTACATAAGTTACGTGCGACCTCCTCTGTATAGGTTATGAGCGATCTCTTCCGAAAGAAAAGGAAACAAGCCTCTACTTCGTCAAACAGGTAACCTACAAGGAAAGAGAAACAGAAGTCTCTCTTTTATGATCGACCAGTTACCCGTTTTGAGTGGTTACCCAATTATGTTGTTACTCAAATTATATTACCCGATTATATAGTTACCCATTTTCACAATTAGGAACATTAGGTTACCCTCACCTATATAAAGGGAACTCAATGTTTCAGACGGGGGATTCCAATTTTCCAATTTTCAGATTTCGAAATTCTGACTTCCAATTTGAGAGAGATTTCCAGACGAGACATTGTAATTTTGAGTACTTATAATTCTCCATAAAATAGTGAAAAACAGTGGACGTAAGCTCATCTTTTGCGGGGCTGAACCACTATAAAATCCTTTGTCTCTTTATTTGCTTTGATTAATAACCCAATTCATACAAGCCACATCTCTTAATTTTTTCTAAATTTATTGTTGATAAAACCTCCATCAACAGTAAGGGTTAGATTTTATAAGTTCTCTTGTGACAGACACATTTGTTATTTGATATCAATAAAGTGATGGTTTTTTTTTATACTCTGAATTTATATTTTAATCTCTTTCTATCTACTATTTTGCATAAAATGGCGGTTTTGCATAAAGAGAAAGACTAAGGTTGATTCGTTAAAATTATAAAGTAGGACCAAATAGAAATAGACATGTAAGATTACTTTTCGTGTAATTTCTATGTCACACATCCATACTTGATCTGTGTCATTATGTGTATTGATATGTTTAGTTTCTTACTTAAGTGCAATAAAAGCTGCATTGGTTTCATGTTGATATACAAGATGGTTCAGATTATCTTAAGGAGTAATTTCTTAACATACAATAATAAAGTGCGCACTCAAGTTTTCATTATAGAATTGTCTCAGGAAAGACTCATGTAGCTCAAGTGGGGGATTGTTGGGTTATACTCATATAGCCCTATTGTGGACCATGGGATTTTATAATAATTATATAATATTAAGGCTATCTAATTAAGTAGAGCCAATTAAGTGATCTAATTATAGGCTCAGAAAATTACTTATTAAGTATGGACCATGTAATATGTGGGTACATAATTTTAGTCTAATAAGGATTGATGGGGTCTCTACTGACTACTGCTCTTCTCCTATGCTTTCATCACCAGAGAGAGAAACCATTGAGCATATATAAAGTACTCTAGCTATAGAATGCCTACGTGATAATATCCTTTGCTGTAGAAGATAATGGATTCAGGTTAATCACGAGTTTCTCTCAATAAATTTTTTTCTGATAATTTAGCATGATATATTTTATGATTATATTTGGTTTAATAATCGATTAAGTCTAACATTTCTCATATTAGAGTTCTTCGGAATCAACACAACACGTGTATCATTGAATAATCCAACAGAACCCGTGCCATTCACCCACAAGATCCTCTCCAATAATCTCCCCGACACTTTTGAAAAAACACTGGATGGAAGCCAATCCGAGATCATAGCTAAAGACTTGTGCCAGATGACTTGGGTGAGAGGGCGCAATGGTATTGATTTGCTTCAGTTGTAAATGTTTTAGTTTGTGTGTTTGGTTTAATTTTACTATGTTTCTGACAAATGATTGTTGGAGTAAATCTTAGAGATACCTGTTTCTATTTAGTGTTTGCCAATTGGTCAATTTATTGACATTTTCCGTGTAATTTGTTTACATATTTTTAGATATAATCTAATTCATTAACATCTGCTATAATTCCAGTTTATGGCAATTTATTTTTTTATATTTATATAGAGAAATTTCCATATACATATTAGTTTCCATCTTAGTCATTGTTAAAATTCTCATAATTATCACATAGTTACTTCTCCTATTTCATTTAAGGCAATACCAAGGCATTAATTCTACATGAAAACTTTAAAAAGAAAGTTTACTCTAATAAAATTAGGAGGGAGTGAGCAAGATGGTAACAGTCGTATATATATATATATATATATACACACATAAGTTTCCATCTTAGTCATTGTTAAAATTCTCATTATTATCACATAGTTACTTTACTAATTCATTCAAACGCAATACCAAAGCATTAATTCTGCATGAAAACTTTAAAAAGAAAGTTTACTCTAATAAAAGTAGGAGGGAATGAGGAAGATGGCAACAATAGTTTATATATATACATATATATATATATGGTTGCCGATCCAATAGGTATATATATATATAAATTTAAAAGATGAAGTTTAGGAGAGGAAATGGGCTCTTGATAAATTTGTTTCCACTAATGAGATTGACTTCTCTAATTTCATTAATTCCTTATATCTTCGGTTATCTTTTTTTTTTTTTTTCCATTTATTTCTTCATAGGTTATCTCATCTTCACCCAACATTTTATTGCTAACTTCACTTTTATTCTCTGTGATTTTTCTTCTCCTCCATTTAACTTTCAGCTTTTTGTCTGAAAACTCATCATTCTCTCACAATTTTTGTATCTATAAGACTACTCAAGACCTTTTTCTTCCTCTCTTGATTTTTTTGAATTCTACCTTTTATTTCCCTCTATCATTTCTTTTAGTTTTTCATGCCTTTATTTATATATTCTCTTTTATTTTTCCTCACTGCTTCTCACTTTTTATTAGCTCTCTATTTAACCCTCTTTTGCATCTTACATGTGGTGATTTCTCCTTTTGCACACAACCCAATTTTGGACCCTCCTGGGATGTCAAACTCAGAAACTTCTAAGTAGATAGAGAGACCTTGTCGTGTACATAATTTCCTCTCGAGTAAACTGTCTACTCTTTCAGTTCTTGGCCTTAATATTGCTAAATATATTCATTATGTATAGAGAAAAGAATTGGAAGGCATTTAACAAATATGAATATTTGTCAACAAATTGCTTATACACAGTTTGATGGAACCCTTGGAGTAAGTATTTAATGCATTTGTTCCTACCAGAGCGTTGACTCTAAAGGTCAATGTTACATTGTTAAGCTTTAAAAAGGAACTATAAAGAAGGAAAGTACCAGCTAGGAAGTTTCATTTATACTATATCTAAACTAGGAACAACTCAAGTTATAGTAAAATGGTAGCCTTGACCTGATAGTCAGTGGTTCTACCCTGACCAAATTCTCGTGGTTATTGTAAACTACATATTGAGAAGAACCTAACATTGCTTCGGTTTTAAACGAAATCCCACGTCAGAAAGTATAATCATAGCTTAATGGAAAAGGGTTCTTGGGATGATTAGTCATTGAATTTTCCTATGACTTGCAACTTATCTCTTAAATATTTTTTTTTGGCAATTAGGGCTTGAATTTAGGAGTTTTGGCATGATTAGCTCCTGAATTTTTTGATGATTTGTAATGTATCTCCTAAACTTTTTTTTGGACAATTATGATCCTGAATTTATGGTTTTTGGCATGATTAGCCCTTGAATTTTTTTTGTAGATTTGCAGCATATCCCTTGAACTTTTGTTTTTGGTAATTAGGACCTTGAATTTATAAAATCGTTGCAAAGTACCAATTTCCGTTAATAGATTTATTTTTGAAGTTTAACATTATTAAATTAAGTATGTCATTATAATTTAAAGTTATTTTTTTATTCTTTAATTGTTTAAAATTTGAATTTCAAAACTATTTTTCCCCTCCAAACTCTCATTTATTATTTTTGTCTCCAAACCAAATGAGATAACCATTATGCCCTTAAAAAACTTGCACATAACTAGCATATATTTAAATCCATCCAAAATTTGATAATCATTAATGGAAATTGGTACTTTGCAACGATTTTATAAATTTGGAGTCCTAATTGCCAAAAATAAAAGTTCAGGGGAGATATTAAAAATCATCAAAAAATTCAGGGGCTAATCAAGCCGAAAATCCTAAATTCAGGGTCCTAATTACTAAAAAAAGTTCATGGGATACATTGCAAATTATCGAAAAATTCAAGGGTTAATCATGCCAAAAATCCTAAATTCAGGGTCATAATTGCCAAAGCAAAAGTTCTGGGGATACATTTCAAATCATCCAAAAATTCATAGGCTAATCATGCCAAAAAACGTAATGGAAAATTATTCATTTTGACCTCTGAGACTTGCCACCTGTATGAATTTGCCTCATCACTTTTGACTTTGTATTCAAGTGTCCTCTAAATGGTAAACTTGTTCTTCTTTTGTCCCTTATTTTTGACTTAATAGTCAAGTGCGTCATACAATGACAAAGTTGTTCTTCTTTTATCCCCACACTTTTGACTTAGTACTCAAATGCCCCCTAAAATGGTAAAGTTATAATTCTTTTATTCCCTCAACTCTAACACCGTTAGAAACTTATTAATGGACAATAGCCAAATAATCATTTTACTTTGAAATAGCTAATAAATATCTTTTACTATTTTTTATATTAGACATTTTTAAAGAGCTAGTTTTGTGATTAAATAAATAAAATAAATGAAAAGAGGTCAAAGAAAAATAATTTTTTAATAGTTTTATATGTATATGAAAAACAAAAAATAGACAAAATAGAGCAATTTTTGCATTAATTTATTAGTGTCAAAATACTTTTAGAAGTTATGTAAAAAAAAATTGCATTAATTTCATATTTAGAAGACTTTCTAGAAAATATAATGACTATTTGCCCCCTTATTTTTCATATTTTTATGAATTCGCTCTCTTATTTTTCATGAAAAATAGTCATTTCATTTTAATTGCTCTATTTTGTCTATTTTTTTGTTGTACATATACATATATAACCATTAAAAAATTATTTTTCTTTTCCTTTTTTTCATTTATTTTATTTATTTGATCCTAAAAACTAGCTCTTTAGAAATGTCTAATATAAAAAAAATAGTAAAAAATACTTATTAGCTATTTAGAAAATAAAATGATTATTTGACTATTTTCTATTTACAATTTTCTAACAGTGTTAGAGTTGAAGGGGTAAAAGAATAACAACTTTACTATTTTAGTGGCATTTGAATACTAAGTCAAAAGTGAAGGGGCAAATGAAGAACAAATTTGCATTCTATGAGGCATTTGAATACAAAATCAAAAGTGATGGAGCAAATTCATACCATAGGAAAATTGGTCATTTTGCTCCTTGATATTTGTCATCAATATGAATTTGCCTCTTCACTTTTGACTTTGGATTCAAGTACCCCTTATAATAGCAAAGTTGTTCTTCTTTTACACCATCACTTCTGACTTAATATTCAAGTGCCCTTATAATGATAAAGTTGTTCTTCTTTTGCCCACTTACTTTTGACTTAGTATTTAAATTCTCCCTAAAATATTAAAGTTGTTATTCTATTACCCTATCAACTTTAATACCGTTAGAAAATTATTAATAGACAATAGTCAAATAATTATTTTATTTTTAAAATAGCTAATAAATATCTTTTACTATTTTTTTTATATTAGACATTTCTAAAGAGCTAGTTTTTATGATTAAATAAATAAAATAAACGAAAAGATGTAAAAGGAAAATAATGTTTTTTATGCTTATATATGTATACATAAAACAAGAAATAGATAAAATAGAGTAATTTTTGCATAAATTCATTAATTCATTTTCTAGAAAATCTTTTGGATATGAAAATATGTTATTTTTGTTTACATAACTTTTAAAAATATTTTGACACTAATGAATTAATTTCTATTTTTTTTCTATTTTTTATTTTACGTATACATATATAACTATTAAAAAAAATTATTTACTTTTATGTCTTTTTGTTTATTTTATTTATTTAATTATAGAAACTAGTTTTTTAGAAATGTCTAATATAAAAAAAAATAGTAAAAGATATTTATTAGCTATTAAAAAGTAAAATGATTATTTGCTTATTATCCATTAATTAACAATTTTATAATGGTATTAGAGTTGATGGGATAAAAGAATAATAAATTTGCCATTTTAAAGGGCATTTGAATACTAAGTTAAAAGTGTTGCCATTGTAGGGAGCATTTAAATATTAAGTCAAAAGTGAGGGGATAAAAGAAGAACAAATTTGTCGTCTAGGGACACTTGAATATAAAGTCAAAAGGAAAGGAGCAAATTCGTACTTATGACGAATGTTAAGGGGCAAAATGACTAATTTTTCTAGCTTAATACCAAATTTTGGATATTGGTAATATTTCCATTTCTCAACATTCTTCTTAAGTTATAATAACTCTTAATGTCAGATCTATCAAAAAGAGAGAATGTGTATATCTCATAAAATGACAGAACCTGATTCTGTTAAAGATATATATAGGCACGAATCTAGTAGGTTTTTTTTTGTCTTTTTTTTTTAACTTATCTATAGTTATTATTTTATCAAATTAAAACTTATTACACATATCTTTTATGGTAAAAGGTAGAGAGAGAAAATTATTAAATAGTATGTATTTATTTTTATTATTTTTTTTCAACTACTCAAATTATGGTAGCATTAGATAATTATCCAACAACGGGAAAAAATATATATGGATAGGTAAAAAAAATTCTGGATTATGACTCTATATATACATATTGTAAACTAGTTTTTTTTTTTTCAAAATTAAAAATAGTATCTGTTGAGATTTTATGTAATTATTATTTGATATTCCTTTCTTTCTTAAAGAATGTTAGGTGTGAACAAATTAGAAATTGATTATTGCATTATTGTAGAGGATTTTTTTTAGGAACGGATTGAATGGTTTGCCCTTAGATATACCTTGTTGTACATTCTTTGAAAAGTATGAATGAAAAAAACTTTCACCATTCATCATCTCTTATTTTAAGATGGTATCAGAGCTAAATCTAGGCTCTTGAAAAATAATTTATTCCAAAAAAAAATCCAAGAACAAAAAACCTCATTGTAGAATCAGTATGCCGTGTAAAGTCAATTCCACTGTATCACACACTTAAATCCAAATCAAGGCCTCGTCAAGAAGTAAATTATGCCGCAACAAATAACAGTGCCCAGGACTGTACGCAACAACTACCATGCACACCCTCAATCAAATCACTTAAAACTGCCTGTCATTGAGTCAAACACCACTGTCACAAGCCATACTCATCCTCGACCGAAAAGATAAGTGTTTAACCAAATCATTCTTATTTATATTAGAGTCTATGTAAAGGCTATTACCCTACTATCACATGTTCATAAACTTCAATATTTTAGCCAAGCACATTAGTCACTATGAAGATCTAATTGTACAATTTTGTGCCTCAACTTATTTGAAACCTTCAAAATGGTCAAAAGGTTACCAGTTGGAATCAGATTATTGATGATGCAAGATTGCCTATAGGATTACATTATCTTGGATTTGGCAATTGAGAAAGGATAAAAGGGTTATTGTTGGACTTCTTTGAAATCGTGTGAAGTCTAATTCAATTTTGGGTTTCTAACACTTATACTTACGAAAAATAAAAAAAATAGAGGAAACTATACCTAGTATCCTTTTTCCTTTATTTGTGTAACATGTCCCTTTTTCATGTTATTTATTTCTATACCCCTTTTTCAAAGTATATTTTATTATATTCCATTTATACCCCTGTTGTGGCAAGAATCCTAATTTTATAATCAAATGACACCTTTTCTCTGCTCCAGGTCTCCAATTAGTAAAGGAGATCGAAGAATGTAGCTTTGGAGTCAACGATAGAGACCACGGCGGCGAGTAAAGCGACGACCGAGATGGCAATTAGATTTTTGGACCGATCCAGATTGAGGGAGCAGACCAAAACGAGACGAGAGATGTACGGAGCTCAAGCAAAGGAATGGCCGCTTGCTCTGCTTGGGTTCTGTTTTCTATGGAAAAGCTAGGACATGATACTTAGGTCAGTGAAGTTGCAGACGATGATGATGTTGAGGATAATGACGACAATGTTTGTCTTGGCGGTGGTTTTGGGACTCTGGGTCCCCGAGATCTGATGTTGGAGAGGATCGAGTCGGATGACTCAGAGAGTTATGTCTCGAGTGTCTCAATTTCTCACTCCTCACAGCTTCAAATTCTCTCTCTAGCAAATCTGAAGCTTTTATCTTTTGTTGATTCTTCTGATTTATAGATGAGTAGAAGCAGAGATAAGAAAAGGTATAGAGAAACAATAGAAACAAGAGAGATAGAGCTCCTAGCAAAGTTCGCTAATCCCTTATCAAGCCTATACGAAGGTGCGTGAACTGGAGAATAGACCCAAATCCAAATACCTAAATCCAAAGCTTGAGCTAAGACAATTACTGCCAAGAACATACCCATTATATTTATGGCCAATATTATAAACTGAATAATGGCTAATGTCTTATATTGCGCCATTAATATTATTTCTTTAAGGGTGGTTGATGAATATGAGGACTGACTGAGAGATTTGAAGATTATATATTGAATGAGAGTACTATATCATATCATGGATCGAAGGTGTTGTGTTATATATATATATAGATATAGAGGATGATATGAGATATACAATATATATAGGATGATATGAGATATATAATATGATGATTATACGTGTGGGTCAAATAAAGAACTTATAAACAACTGTGTGAGAGAGAAGCAAGGAGAGAGTGTGTGGCTCACTGTGTTAGAGCTCTGCATGCATTTAATAAAAATAAATAATAATTCAAATAAAATGCATATTTTTAAGTCATAGTAAATAAATTATGTACCATCTTTTAATAGTGGTAATTAAATAATTTATCATGAGTATAATAATTAATATGTCTACAAACGATAAATTTTTTTAAGTCATGATAAATAAATACTATACTATCTCATAATAGTAGTAAATAAGTAATTTACTAGGGGTATAATAGTAAATATGCTACAGTCTACAAGTGATAAATTTTTTTTAAGTCATGGTAAATAAATCATATACCACCTGTTAGTAGCAATAAATGAGTAATTTATTACTGGTATAATGATAAATATGCTATCGTCTACAAGTGAAAATTTTTTAAGTAATAGTAAATAAGTGATTTATGAGGAGTATAATGGTAAATATACTACCATTTACAAGCGGTAAAATTTTTTAAGTCATGATAAAAAAATCATATACCACTTCTTAACAGTGGTAAATGAGTGATTTACTAGGGTATAATAGTAAATATACTACCTTCTATAAGCTTTAAAATGTTTTGAGTCATGGTAAATAAATCATATATCAGCTCTTAGTAGCAATAAATGAGTAATTTATTACGGGTATAATAGTAAATATTTTATCGTCTACAAGTGAAAGTTTTTTAAGTAATGGTAAATAAGTGATTTACGAGGGGTATAATGGTAAATATGCTACTATCTACAAACAGTAAAATTTTTTAAGTCATGATAAAAAAATCATATACCACTTCTTAATAGTGGTAAATGAGCGATTTACTAGGGGTATAATGGTAAATATACTACCTTCTATAAGCTTTAAAATGTTTTGAGTCATGCTAAATAAATCATAAACCACTTCTTAACAGTGGTAAATGAGTGATTACTAAGGGTATAATGGTAAATACACTGCTGTCTATAAGGGATAAAATTTTTTAACTCATAGTAAATAAATTGTATACTGCCTCTTAACAGTAGTAAATGAGTAATTTACCCAAGGTATAATGATAAGTATAAATCATTACTATTAAAAAAAAGGATATTATCATTTTTATATCCTGTATTTTGACATTTTGTTCAGTTTATACCTTCTGTTTTGGTTATTATCAATATTGACACTTAGATTTAATATTTGTTACAAATTTATACCCTGACACTACTTTAGAGCAGTTAATTTACCAAGATGATTTAATAAACTTATTCTCGGATCAGTTTTTATATAGTTTATTTTAAATTTTTTAAATGGTAACTTGGTAAATTAATTACTCTAAATTGGTGTCAGGGTATAAATTTGTAACAGATTTCAAATCTAAAAGTCAATGTTGATAATAACCAAAATAGAAGGTATAATTTGAACAAAATGTCAAAATACAGGGTATAAAAGTGATAATATCCCTTAAAAAAATGATATATTTGTTAATGACTCATTTAATTCATTTACCAGTGTATATAATTTATTTACTATAGTAAATAATTCATTTAGCAGTATATATTTTTTTATTTACCAGTACACATAATTTATTTACCATAGTATATAATTTATTTACCGGTATATATTTTTCATTTACCGATGTATATAATTCATTTATCATAGTTTACAATTCATTTACCGGTGTACATTTTTCATTTACCATAGTATATTATTAATTTACTGGTACATATAACAACATTACATTCATTTATCATAACAACAATTTATTTATCAGTGTATATAATTAATTTACTAAAGTATATAATTAACTTATTAGTGTATATAATTATTTACCAAAGAATACTATTAATTTACCAGTATCAATTTATCGATGCATATACCATTTATCTATGTATAATTGACTTTGCTTGGATTATCGTAGTAATATAAAATAACAAATAACACTTATAATATTTGAGCATGGAAGCTCTACTTGGTCCTATATCATATTAGCTATCTTATAAAGATACTTTATTTTATTTCTCACTGACTTGTGAATTATAATTTTTTTTTATAATAACAGTAGGTCCCACTCTTCAATTATAATCAGTTGACTTCGTAAAAAATATCCATGTTAGGTTTATATATTTTCTTCAACTCCACTGAAAAGGAAAAGCCCACTTAACGAAAACAAGCATGCATTAATTTGGCCCGATTGAAGGAACGAAGCATTTCATAATTGACTCGATCTGAAACTTGAAATCTGCTCCATGTGAGAGAAAGTCGCTACAGTCTGGGCTAGTCCATATCAACTGGATGTCTTCACCAAGTTCTGATTATAGGGCCAAGGAAATGGGTGGGTTGTAACTGGAAGTCTATGGTGATGGAGTTGGCGAATTTAACGGTTGAGCCATCCTAAGATATCTAAAATTGACGATTGGAACAATAGAAATGAAAAGACTATACTTCGTAATCGATTCAGCGACCAATGAAAGTGCTAGAGTGGAGTCGGAGAACGGTGTAGCTCCGGTTGTTATACGATAGGTCGAAACCTGTCCGCATTAAGGAAGTTAGAGGCCAACTAATCGAAAAGGTAGTGCATTAGTTCTCAAGGGCAGATTTGGCATTAAAAGAAAATTAATAATAAAAAAGGGATATTTTTGTTCATATTTTAAAAATAAGATATATAGTAATTGGTGGCCCCAAAAGTAGTGCATTCTTGTACAAAGTCCAAAAAAAATACAAAAAATAGAAGTCTTGCTTTTTTTTTTTTTTCAATTTTTGTACGGTTTTTATTAGGTAAATATCACTTTTTAAAAAATATTTAGAAAAATACTATTTTTAAAATAGTTACTAGTTACTGGGTACTAGT
The DNA here is from genome assembly GCA_002914805.1 of Parasponia andersonii. Lineage (NCBI taxonomy): Eukaryota > Viridiplantae > Streptophyta > Magnoliopsida > Rosales > Cannabaceae > Trema > Trema andersonii. The sequence goes on from JXTB01000139.1 coordinate 59,173, forward strand.
TACCAGTTCCTAGAAAATGATTACTATAAACTAATTACTATTTTTAAAAAAGGTATTTTTCTATATTTTTTTCAGAAAATGATATTTTTCTAATAAAAACTGTACTGCACCTTAACAAACACAAAACTACTGTATTTTTCAAAATTCTTTTTTTCTAAAATATCATATATCGTCTAATTTCCCTTTCAATTTTAATATGAATTTTTAGGCCCAATAGTTGTGTGGGCTGAAATCGTTTTGGGGCCATATTCAATTTAATGAAATCATTCATAAGTGTTTTTATTGAATATATTTATATAGGGATTTTGGCATGGTTGTCCTTGGATTTTTCGTGGATTGGCAGTGTGGCCATTGAATTAAAATTTCTTGCAATTAACCCCTTAAATTCTCAAAATAATGACAATTAACTCCAAACCGTTAAGGACTGTTAAATTATGGACGAAAATGACATGTGCTAGTTGTGCTGTATTCTTTAGGGATGTAAATAGTATTTCCTTAAATAGTCATTTATTTGGGGTGAAAATAAAAAGAAATTTAAAAAATTTTGTTAAAAATAAAAAAGTTTAAAATTCAAACTTTACTAAAATTATCTCTAATCTAATTTAAAATACTCATAATTAACTAAAATCAATTAAAATTTAATTGAAATTATTTAAATTTAGAAATATTAAAAAAATAAATTTAAATATTTTAAATAATTTTCTAAATTGAATATTTAAATTTTTTTTTTTAATATTTCTACATTTAAATAATTTAAATTAAATTTTTAATTGATTTTACTTAATTATGGGTAATGTAAATTAGACTAGAGATAATTTTAGTAAATTTTGAATTTTGAACTTTTTTATTTTTACCAAATTTTTTAAACTTTCTTTTTATTTTCATCGCAAATAAATTACTATTTAAGGAAATATTATTTATACCCCTAAAGAATATAGGACATGACTAGCACATATCATTTCCATCCATAATTTAACAACCTTTAACAGTTTGGAGTTAATTGTCACTGTTCTGAGAATTTAAAGGGTTAATTACAAAAAAATTTAATTCATGGACTACACTGCCAATACACGAAAAATTCAAGGAGCAACCATGCCAAAAACCCTTATATATATTATTTCATTTCTTTAATTTCACGTTTGTGTACTCTTTGTTTAAAAAAAAAAACAAAAAAAAAACAAGAAACAAAAAAAATGATAATAAATAAAAAAAATGTATGTTGAGAATGTTGCCAACAAAAATACCTACAAAGACACCTATTGCAGTCAAACTGGTCAGACCAAAGGTAAATGTTTTGAGCTCGTGGTATATCAAGGAAGGTGAGATCATAGCTGTGATCTATGAAAGAAGAATTCTAAGGAGGCCTCTGCATTAGTAGTAGTTGCAAATAATGGTGGTAAGATTTTTTATATTTCTATATCTATTTCTAATAGCATGTGGATAATTGATTTTTGTGCCAAGATCATACGATGTTTAATTCTAGACAGAACGCTTCTCTTAGACCATTGTCACGACCAGAAATCCAAAGTTGTAACTTTTAGTACTTTTAAGTGGAAATATAATAAAATATTAATTTTACAAAAATAAAGAGAAATCAAATATTCGATAATTTCATTTTGATCCTTAAATCATTACGAGTTCTATAACTATTAAAAACCCTTATTAATTTTTAATTACTTAAGAAAAATATTCGTTAAAGTTCAAGGAAATTTCCAGTTGTATCATTTGGATACTTGTTAAGAAATCATAAATTTTGGTAAACTGAGTTCAACTGAAAACTTTAGTCTAATATCCAAAATAATTTACATAAATTCACTTGAAGTTTTCAAGTTCTCAAATTAATAATAAAGTCATACTCATACATCCACTCATTAAGTTTATTGATCTTGGTTAATAATTAAACAAGGAAAGAAAATTAGCAGAGTACAAACATTAACTAAGAATTAAGAGTAGAACTGTATACGCAAGCTGCATAGCTTGTCTATTCATCAAGACGACTACCCTAGATAGTCAGATACCTGAAAATAGGAGAAGTATGGAGGATGAGTATTCACATGCTCAGTAGAAATTCAATACCTTTTCAATGGATGTAATTTTACCAAACCTACATGGTTAATATCTTTTCTAAAATCCATTTATAAACCAAATTTATAAAATATTTGATATCTAGAATATTCACATATTTAAAACCAAAACCAGAAACACATGATTATATATAACATAAATCAACTAATGTATATGAGTGAGCTCCCATCCTCCCATCACGACCCTGTAATACCCTTTACTAAAGGTACAAAATATCCTTATACTATCTGGAGGTGTGTCAGCCAAAAATCTAGATAGAAGCCTAGGTCTTTCACCAAGTATTGTAGCAACTTGCCAGCGATCTAAACTACTATGATGTAATAATAGAACTCAAGTGTGTGATCCTATAGTATGTATAATAAGTAACATGATATATAATAACTATGCAAAATATAACCAAACAATACTTTAAAAATACCACTTGGCATTATTCTAGGACTTACTATTCTGGGACTTACTGTAACATGAGCAACTTTCCGCTGTATTATCCTATAATCACAATTTAAATAAATATATATATATATATATATATATATATATAAGATGATATAGTCCAATCTTAGTATAATCTAATATTGTCACGACCGAAAATCCAAATCCGTGACTTTCAGTAATTTTAAGTAAAAATATATTAAAATATTAATTTTACAAAATTTAAGAGAAATTAAGTATTAGATAATTTCGTTTTGATCCTTAAATCATAATAAATTCTTTACTTATTAAAGTACTTATTAGTTTTAATTTCATTAGAGAAATACTTATCAAAGTTTAAGAAAATTTTAGCTATCTTTTTTAGAATTTGTTGAGAAGTCATAAAATTTGATAAACTGAGTTTAATTGAAATACTTAATTCAATGTCTAAAATGTGTTACATAAAATCACTTATTATCAAAATACTCAAATTAACAACAAAATTATCCTCATACATCCACTTACTAATCTTGACTAAATAACTGAATACGGAAAGAAGGATAACAAAGTACGAACACCCACTAGAGATTTAGAGTAGAACTATCTATACAAACTATGCAGCTCATCTGACCACTAGGAATACTATCTTAATTAGATATATACCTAAAAGTGGGAGAAGTAAGGGGTGAGTATTCACATGCTCAGTAGAAACTCAATTACCTTTTTGAATGAATGTAATTTTACCAAACTTATATGGTTAATATCTTTTCCAAAATTTATTTATAAACCAAGTTTATTAAACAATTGGTATCCAGAATAATTATGTATTTAAAACCGAAATCAAATCCACATAATTGTACATATTATAAATCAACTATGTATATGAGTGAGCTTTCATCTTCCTATCACGACCCTGTAATACCTCTATAGCAGAGATACCTAGCATCCAAACACTACCCGATGGTGCATTAGCCAAAAAACCTTCGTAGGGGCCTAGGTCTTTCACTTAGCACTGTAGCAACTCGCCAGTGATCTAAACTACCGTGATGTAATAATGGAATGATCTTATGATATGTACAACATGTAATAATTCATAATAACCATACATCCATGAATCAAATCATGTTTTAAAATCCAACTTAGTATTATTTTGGGATTTACTGTAACATGGAAAGCACACCGCTATTTTACCCCATAATCACAATATAAAGTGAGCAAGAGAATACACATACTCAAATCCCAATATAATCTAATAATTTTCAACAATTTGTTAAACCATCATGAAATCACGATTTTTCATAAATAAATTTTAATGCAATTATAAATCAAACAGATATAAAATCAGGTAATTCAACCCCTACCTCAATATAGTAATAATATCAAGCCAATGACACTTGAAGAAACTCCTGTTGGTTACTTAGGTATTCGAATGGTAGTTTTCGGATTCTAGTAAGTCCACTTAAAAAAGTGAATTTTCCAGCGGAGCCTTAAATGGAGAAATGTAGGTCACCACTGAATTCAGAATACCCAAAATTGTTAAGTTAGATATATACCTTGTCAAAAACAGATCCCGACACGGGACCAGTCTGTGGCATGCAAAAGGGTGCAATTTTTGTGCCATAAAAATCCAATTTTCATGTTACTACGAAATATAGTCTTATTTTATATCAAAATTCATGTCTCGACCTCAATGAGTCCAAATTCGAAGTCAGAACTCAATTTTGAAGTCTAGAGCATAAGTTACGCTCAAAAATCCGAAAATTACGTAAACACTACCTTTCAAAGGAATCTGGAAAAATATCATTTTTGTTGATTATTTGTAAAAATATCACTTTTTTGAAATATTTAGAAATATTATTATTGTCACAACCCAAAACCCGGGCTAGTGGCAGAAGGGGAATTTCGCAAGGATGAGAAATTTCTTAATTTATTTGAAAACACCTAAAAAGTTTTAGTTTTATCAAACAATCCATTTTAAATAAAATAAAATACTTAGAATTCCATCCCGTGAACCTCCCCCACAGTTCGTATACACCATTAAACATAGATCGAATAAACATCGAAAAGACGTAAATCAAATATATGTTCAAACATCATCATCATCCAAGTCAGAATAGACATCAGAATAGTATATATGAGTTCACAGACAAAATGGAAAGCAGTAATCTTGGTTCAATGCTAAAACAAAACTCAAACAATCTAAACACCGCAACAACACACTTCAAGCATTACCAAGATAACGAACTATAATCCCGATGGCCTCTTACTCCTCTTGATCTCTAAGATCGCACTGGACACTACTGAGGATGGGAGTGAGCATAAAATATCCAGTAGGAAAAACAGTTACCTCGATCGAAAATATTTGAGTGATGAAAAGCTCATGCATGGTTAGTTTAAATCTAATACATACATATATGATAATCTAAAACCGGAAATCGTCACGTATATGTATAAATAAATCAGTATAATCAAAACCATTCAATTCAGATGCAAATAACATAAATCAACCCATACCCATGAGCTCACATCCTCTCATATGTGGAAACCCAGGATGATGGCACTAAGTATACCTAACAGCCTGCCTGACACCTAAGCCTATACTGGGAGGGGACACCCATGTGTCGCCTACCAAACCTGGAGGGGCAATCAAATTGCCTACGCCTGCCAAATGGGGAGGTAATCAGAAGTAACAAAATCCCGCGTGAGTTTACGGACTCTATACCGAAGATGGGGCACGCAACGCCTCACCGTAAACCCACGATGCTAATGCGGTGCTCATGTATGTTCCTATGACACGTGCAACACAGAACTGAAGTGTGAAAATAATTGTACTCTAGTTTTTCAATAAAATAAGTGTATTAGGTTTTTATAGAAAAATAGGCAATACAACAACCCTATTTTTGATATACCCAAAATAACCTGCACTTAGAAAATCCCTAAAGCAATATAGTATATATATATATCATACCATCACAGTCCATCACATATGTTCAAGAAAATCAAAAAGCATATTTGTTCTCGTATGTTGCAGAAAATAAGTTTTATTCAAAAATAGTATAAAACAAAGGTAACCGAATCCCTACCTCACAAGAATAGTGACACCACATTATTGAATCTTTAAGGCATCGTTGACGATCGTCCGGAGGGTCGGGAACCAATTCCAAGCCCTCGATCCTCCTCTTGTGAAAAATCAACTTCTCAACGGAGCTTCAATTCCACAAACAGATTCTTCACTGAATTCTTTGTACCCAAAATAGCTAGGATAGACATATAAGTTGTCCAATTCAGGTCCGGGCCCACACCGGACCAGTGGCATGCAAATCGAGACAAATCTTAGCCGTCTGATTTCGATTATTGAGTCGATTACCAAACATAGTAAATATATATATATCAAACTTCACCATTTTCCGAGAACAATCCAAAAATGACAACAAAAACACGATCCAATGACCGGATCAAAAAGTCAACTCAAGCTCAAAATATTCTAAAAATGGCAACTTTTGATGCAAACATTATGGGATTAAGATATATATATACGTTGAGCATCCTCTTGGCAAGACGAATCCAACGAGCCCGGTTAGAGGTCAAATGGTGGCCAGAATCGTCGCCGGCGACGAGAAATCCGAAATGGTCCACCTTGTCTTCTCTGGCAACGGCGGCTTCGGCAGCGGCTGGCAATGATTGGTGGAGCTTTTTGGTGGCACGACGAGCTCGCGCCGGGTGGTTGGCGGGCCAGAAGGTGGCTTGGGCGGCAGCGCGGCCCTCGCCGGTCCTTCGGCAGAGAGTGAACAGAGAGAGAGCGAGGGAGGCATCGGGGACGAGAGAGAGAGAAGAGAGAGAGAAAGTGAGTAGGAGGGAGAGCCCACGTGGGTAAGTAGGGGATTGTGCCATTTTTTAAAAAATTGCACTATAGTCCCCGATTCCCAAATCTCTATCAAGTCTGTCTCCCAAAATTTATAATTTAATCATTCTGCATAAAACTTTTGCAAATTACTCCCTATATTATTATATCCGAAAAATTGGTAAAATGTCCAAATTACCCTCCCAAAAATCCGGGTTCTTACAATTATTGTAGAATTATTTTAGAAAATATCACTTTTTGAAAATAATTTGAAAAAGTATCAACTTCATTGATTAATTGTTAAAATGTCATTTTTGTAATAGTATTTTTGAAAGGAATAGTTTTCTAATATCAGCCCAAGGCCCAAATCTGAATAGTAATAGATTCTAGTTCAACACTATTTAGTTTTGTAAAATATCACTTTTTGTTCTAAATTAGAAAAATACCACATTTTCTATTTAAAAATTACCGCAATATCAGATACCATTTTTACTTCTACCAACTCTAATTATTCATATTTTTTTAACCCTATTTCACCTCATATATTTATTTCGAGTAAAAGAATTACCTAACTAAAAATTTACGAAAATATCACTTTTAACATAGTTGGTAAAAACGGTAAAGGTGGTAAAAACTTACCGGAAATGAATTTTGACATGCAACTACTTGAAGGTAGTCAGGGACGACGAAAGAAGACCATATACGTCGGAGGTGTCGAAAATGGAGGTCAGACGTTATGCTGGTGGCCTGAAAATCTTGCTAGAGGCAGAATCTTCGCAGGGCCGCTACGACTTCGTCCGACGTCGAAACGAGGTAAGACTTGTGGCATTAGCTTTGTCTTCGATAGATCTTCGATGTAGGCTAGTGCGTCATCAGAGTTGGATGGTAGTGGCAATGCCACGGAGCTCCAACAGAAACTGGCATTTTGGTAGATTTTGGGGACCTTCTGTGAGGAAGAAAGGAAAATAAAGGTCTTTTTAAGTAATTTTCTAATACTTTAGGACCTAAATATTAAATTCAGATATTTGGCTTACTTTATTTCAAAAATTTGAAATTACAATAGTGCCATTGCTTTTGAAAAAGTCTATTTTGCTCTTTACTTTAACTAGATTTTACATAGTATAAGGAGTACGAGAGAGATAATTAAGGATAGTAGTTATGAGGGTAATGAACCATCAAAGATAGAGTGTAAGAGGATCAAATCAAACACTAGTTATATAAGGAGCATGAAACATATATCCTCCACTTGGTGTTAGAATATTTTCAACATGTCGATGCCACACAAAGCATGTGCTAAAGAGGTACACGTAGTTATATGAAATCATAAGGTGATTCATCAATAGATACATGGAATTGACACAAGAAAATGAGATTAATATCCTTAAGTCAATACACAAATAGAAGTGGTAATGATAATCAAACCGAAAGTCAATAATACATGACTCTTATAACCTAAGTACCGATTGTAAGACACCAAACTAGAGTAACAGAACAAATGTCGAATATAAACGATACTATCCTCATGATCATACCAGATCTATATCATACCAGGATAATCCCATTTGTCTGCATCTTGAACCTGGCCCCTAAATAATCACTAAGTTCAAGGATTCTAAAAGGATCCAATATAGAAATCAATACCTTTGCGTTATACCACACAAGAGAGGCAAGCTCAAAGGTTAGAAATTATAATAAGGATATAATAATATAAGTCATTTACAGTTCCTCGGGACGAGTGAGAAGCAACAGATTATATCAAACATTTCTAGTCAAGGACAAGACTAGAATCACAACAAATTGGAAAACTCCAACAGAGGAGTTCATAGCATAAGTAATAATTCAAGCATATAAAATACAAGTATCCATTTAATATATATAACTCAAAGACTTTCTAAGTCTTTTTTTTTTACGGAAGATAATATCATACAATAACCATTTATATCATATTTAAATCAAGGACTTTATAAGTTCTCTATTCAACACAAAATGATAACAATAACATCATTCACCTCCAAAACTTTCCAAGTTTTTGTTACAAGGAAAAGTCATATAGAAATAACTTGATATTTAGTACGTAAGTAAAACTAGCAACAATACTATAATACCCCAGAAATAAGGTTTCAATAGAATAGGCCGTTTCCACGGCAACACCTGTCTCCCATCAATCTCATTTCATTTTTAAGTCGAAAAAATTTTGAATTTTTTTTTTTAAAATGTGTAATACAAAAATCAAAGGTACACAAGAATACTACACTAGTTCACAATAAAGTCTCACTTTGACCATAGGTAAATCAAATCTGAACTCCAAGTATTCTTTCTAAAAATATAATAGCAAGAGTTTAGCAACTCTCTATACAGTCTCATGAATAGACTGATTTCAAATACCATTATTTATGCTACTACAATGATGCTTGAGTTCAACACAAATCAAGTAATGAGTCACAAACTCAACTCAATATTAATAATTTCAATCAGAATTTTCACCTACAATAGACTTTATCAATTCTCTTTTAATCATAGTTAACGTGATTTCTTAAAATCTCAAAACTTTCTCAAAATTTTTTAAACATTTCTGATATATCCAAGAAATTCAAAAGCACATTCTTTTAATTGGCATATCACATATGCAGACATATTTCTGCAATTCTTTATTTATGAAAAACTCTAGGTATGACTTACTTTAGTAAGGTTGTCTTTACGTATTTATATCTTTGAAATCACCACACTCTAATAATTGTATTAAAAATAGTTTTGAAATACACTTATAAGATAGAAACTTTATAAAATGTTTCGGGAAAAAGGTAGAGTGTGTCATAGTTAAACCTTTTTGATCTAAGTAAATAACAATATATATATATATATATATATATATATATATATACATGTACTTTGAAAGCCATACCCAACTTATCTAGCATGTTTTTAGAAAATAACTTTTTTTTTAATATAACCAATCAACTTTAAACATTTTTTTTAATCCCAAGATTTTTTTTTAAAAATAACGTAGTTCATGTTCCCAAAGAAAATACCATACATTAATTTGTATGACTCAAATTCTATTAAACACCATATCAGACATACTAATTCGTAATTTGCATTCACTTGAAAAGCTAATTCCATGAATTTAAAAGTTTTGATAAAAATTTCATGCATTAGTACGTACTACCTAAGTCTCTTCAATACTTAGGTATTCAAAAAAAAATTATTTTATTTAAAACCCAAATAAGAAATCATCCCAAGTCTCCAATACTAGGAGTTCTCAACACTTAGGCTGCAAATTAAATTAATCACACTAGTTTTCACTTATTCAATTGAAACTTCTAAAGGGAGGTCAACTCAACTTGACTTAACCAATGAAATATCAGTTATTACTTAACAAGTATTTAATAATCCAAAGATCACCAACATCATGTATACATTTTTGAAATATATCACATATTTAAGTGAAAGTTTAGTAAAATAATCATATTCAATAACAAGACATGTCAAGACATAATAATAAAGTTTTACAAAATTTTCAAACTATTATTCAGAATCTGATATACTTTTTAACCACACATGATTCCAAAATGGATTCTATTATCACGTTTCTACTTTACTAAATTAACGTAATCAAGATATTATATATAATATCTCAAACACACACATACCTTCGACGTGGTGGTGTTAGCTTCGTCTTCGATAGACCTTTGACGCGGGTCACTGTGTCGTTAGAGCTGGGTGGTGGTGGTGGCGCGGCAGAGTTCCAACAGCAACTGGTGTTTTGGTAGATTTCGGGGACCTTGTGTAAGGAAGAAGGGAAAATAAAGGTCTTTTTAAGTAATTTTATAGTACTGCATCACCTGAATATTAAATTCAGATATTTTGCTTATTTGATTCCCAAAATTTGAAATTATAACAATGCCATTGCTTTTTAAAAAGTTTATTTTAGATTTTATGTCCTCCTCTCCTTAAAGGAATTTCGTCCTGAAATTCGAATATAATGTAAGGAGTACGAGAGGATAATTAGGAATAGTGGTTACAAGGATAGTGAACCGTCAAAGATAGGGTGTAGGAGGATCGAATCAAACACTAGTTATATAAGGAGCGTAAAACATACGTCCTATTCACAAGCACGTAAAACGATACTATTCATGATCCTCAAAATTTTTTATCACTTCGAAACATAACGATTTTATATATTAGAACTCGTTTCTCGACCTCAATAAATCTGAATTTGAACTCAGAACAATTTCAAGATTCTGAGCCTTAAATGCGCTTTGAATTCAAGAACTACAAAAATGTCTCTTTTTGGAAACAATTTGAAAAAGCCCACTTTCTCTAATATTTAGAAAAATATCATCTTTATTGAATACTTACAAAAATATAATTTTTTTGAAAATATTTTAGAAAATATCATTATCACAGAATATTTAAGAAAATATCACTTTCGAAAATATTTGAAAAATTATCAATTTTGCTAATTATTTATAAAATTGTCATTTTTGCATGAGTATTTCGAAAAATAATACTTTTCAAATCTCAATCCAAGGCCCAATTTCAATAAGAACAGATTTCCAACCCAACAATGTTTTAATTTACAAGAATACCACTTTTTGTTCTAAATTAGAAAAATACCATATTATTCAATTTGAAAATTAACACCCTTTGGTTACAGTTTTTACTTCTACTAATGGTAATTATTCATGATTTTTACCCTTCTTTCACCACATATAATTACCTTAAGTAAACTAATTACCTGATAAAATAATTATAAAAATATCACTTTTAAAAAACTGTAGTAAAACGGCCAAAGCAGTGAAAATCTTATCGACGGCGAGGTAACGATAGAGACTAGTTGGGAAATGACGGCGACAATGAGACAAGTCCAATGGTACTATTGGTGTCATGAAAGGAGGTCTGACAGAGAATCTATGAACGAAAAACCAAGCGGTGGCCGAAACTTTCGGCGGCTCCTAGCGGCGGTGACTACGGGTAGAGCTTTGTCAGTAGCTTCTAGTTAGCGCAGGTTAGCGTGTGGGCGATGGTAAGGTGGTGAGCTCGAACGACAGAGAGCTTCTCTCTTTTTCTCTCTCAAGCCCTTCATATTAGAAGATGATGTTTTTGGGGGGTTTTTATACAATTTTTCAAAACCGTAGCTCTGCTTTTAATATTCTAGATATTTTGAGTTTTATATTTTGAAAATTCTTTATTACAAGATTGCCATTGGATTTTAAATTACCTTTTTGCACTTAATAAAACTGGTTTTTACACTATTCTTACAGAAATTTGTTTCAACTACTAATGGTACGTCAACCTTTAAATACCATATTGTGCTACTTTTTATGTATACTTTGCTTGCTCCATTATCAATTATGCTGAATCCCACCAAATCTAAATGTTGCTTTTTCAAATTTGGATGTAGTTATATATAATTTAGGTGCCAATTATGGATATTGAAAATGAAGATAAAGTTTAGTTGGAAACTTTGAGATAAGACCTTCGTACAGTTTATAAATCTCTTAAACCAGTCTGGGTTTAGTTTGACCATTATTCTTACTACCAATTCTTGATTTTGTAGCTTTTTTTTTAATAATTCCATAAGACACCAGTAGTGCCCAACACCACAATGACATATCTATTTGTCACTGGATGATTTAATTAATAAACTGGGTCTTACCTAGACCCTACCTGAATTATAATTATGATTAGCCAATAACAGATTGTCACATCATTATGGTGCTGGACACCATTAGTGCCATATAACATTATTCTTATTTTTTTAGGTAAAAGATATTAGCTTCTATGAATCTGTGGATGAATAACGCTCAAGCTAGATATGCATTTAATTTTTTTAAAACTTATTTTTTTATAATTTATTTGATTTATTTTCATTTTCTAAATTTTATTCATTGGCTTTACATTTTTTAAATTGCATATTTGATTTAATTTGATTTAATTTTTACAGTTTTTTAGAATTACAATTAATCTCAAAGGGCAACATGTGTTCTCTGAAGTGGTATTTAATGGAAAAATTTAACAATTATTACAAAATTTAGACGGAAGATACTATTGCCGTCAGAAAAAAAAAAAAAAAAGTATTAAAATGTAAATTTCAACTAAAAATAAGTACTTTTGTCGCAATTTCCTCTTCCTGGGGTACTCTTGCCGCAATTTCCTCTCTTTTCTTGGTTAACTCCTAAATTTCCTCGATGTTTATTTCTCTTCCAAAACCCCTCTTACGTCCCATTATCCTCTTTGCTGTTCTCTCTCTCACCTTCTCCAATTCCCATTCTCCAGTTGAGACTATACAGAAGAGAGAGAGAGAGAGAGAGAGTTATGGGATTCGGCGCCGTATCTCTGCAACTCTCTTCGAACTTTCATGGCGAACTATTTTTAAGCTCACCCAATTCACCTTCCTTCCTTGGAGTCCCGCTCTCGCTCTCCTCCACTGCCAGCTCCGACCTGTCGTTTCTCCACCCTCCTCACCCATCTCTCGCTCGCTCCGGAAAACGGCTTGTCGTTTTGTCGAAGAGAATTTCTGGGTTGGAGGAGGCCATGAGAATCACCCGGTTTGAGCTCCTACTTATTTCACTCCAAATTTCGTTTCATTCATATCCATTTTTGTTACCCTTTTCTTGAATTTGATTATATGTAATTCATTTGCAGAGAAAGAGAGCTTCAGGCTCCGATATTGAGAAAGATTAGGAGGCCACCGCCGTTGAGACGCGGACGAGTCTCGCCGCGTCTTCCGGTGCCTGACCATATCCCGAAGCCTCCTTACGTGGGTTCGTCTCTGTTGCCGGAGATTGCCAAGGAGTATCAGGTTCATGATGCTGAAGGCATCGCTCGCATGCGAGCCGCCGGTGAACTCGCTGCTCGGGTCTTGGACTATGCTGGGAATTTGGTCAGGGTAACTATGCTTCTCAACCTCCATTTGGATATGGGTTTTCTTTTCTTTCTGGTTTTTTAAATGTTTGTGATCATTGAATTAAAGTTCTAGATTGGTATCAGGTTCATAATGTTAGTGAAAATTGTCCAACTTTTAAAGCAGTGGAAGTTTAGCTAAAATGCCAAGTCAGAACTTTCCATAGCAATATTCTTTCTAGTTGAAAAATTCGAATTTGAACCTTTCACATTAAAAGAAAATGTACCAATATGTGGGATTTCAATTATTTTATTTTGGTCAAAGAACTTGACGAGCATGTACAAATGCCTAACTAACATTGGGCTCCCTCCCTCCAACTTTAGACCAATAAAATAAGATGAGTAAGAAGGTTCCTGAAAATTTGCAGTTTTGCACTGCTGTTAGTCTTGGTGGAGATTGTTTCCTGTTATAACTGTAGAGTTGCTTTTATATAATATCATATGCAACTGTGCTTGTAGTTTTGTCATGATGCCATTTTTGTGTTAAGACATGATTATATGATTAAAAGTGTAATGATTCTTTGTTCATCTTGTTAGCCATCGGTAACAACAAATGAAATTGACAAAGCAGTGCATCAAATGATCATTGAGGCTGGTGCTTATCCTTCACCTCTTGGTTATGGGGGATTCCCCAAGAGTGTTTGTACATCCGTTAATGAGTGCATGTGCCATGGAATACCGGATTCTCGGCAGTTGCAGGTTTACTTCTTATCATTTTTTTTTCTATTGCTTCTTGCATGAGTTCTCACTAACGATGATCTTTTTTGCAGAATGGGGACATAATAAACATTGATGTGACGGTATATCTAAATGTAAGCTTCAAATTTGCAGTTTGCTTTCCACTTAGTCCTCATGTGTACTTTTTGCTTTTGTCTTACATAATTAAATTAAATTAGAGAAGTGGGTTGGCTCAAGTGGTAAGAGCACCCACTACCTAAGATCTCGGTCCTAGGTTCGAGTCACAACGGGAGTAGGCGTGAAAGCCTATTATCCCTAATCGGGTGGGTAGGAATTGAGAAGAAGTAAGTATTTTCCTTTAATTTGTAATAAGTTGAAGTCATTAGATAAGTCCTAATTTTAATTAAAAAAAAATTAAATCATTTTCTCTTCCATAGTTATGATTCTTTACCCATGTCTCATATATGTTTGTGTTGAAGATCAAACTCAATATGCTGGTTCATTGCTGTGTTGTGTTGTAAACATGTGTAGTAAACAAAGCTGGCAATTTTGCATTCATGTTTGTAAATATTTGTCCTTTGAATTCTCTCACAAATGATAAGCAGTATTTGTAACTGTGATTTATGTCATCCTTTTCAAAACAAGAAATTTCTTCTTATTTCTAACGATGCTTTTATTTATTTATTTTAATTAGGGATATCATGGAGATACGTCGAAGACATTTTTTTGTGGGGATGTTGCTGGTCCAGTTAAACGTCTAGTGCAGGTGGTATTTCTATTTATTTATTTATTTGTTATTCCTAGTTTGATACCCTTAGTTTTGGCTGTTATTACCTTAGTAATTTAATTGTTCTGAAACCTTGGAAAGTATGAATTTTATGACATTTATTTTGCTTCAAGATTTTGGATCAGCCAGCAGTCATATGATATGCTACGGGCTATGCCATACTTGGATGTGTTTTCTTTCTTGTTTTTCAGTTTATTTTTATGGGTAATATGTAGAATCCTTATTTGGTTGCAGGTAACTGAAGAGTGTTTGGAGAAAGGCATAGCGGTTTGCAAGGATGGTGCCAGTTTTAAGAAAATTGGAAAACGAATTAGGTCTTAGTTCTTTTGTCCATAATATGTCAGCTCACATAGAGATTTTTTTTTTCCCCTCTTTTTGTTAATCTAAAAATGCAAATCAAGATGCCTTAAGCTACGTAAATACATGGTATACATGTATTATGTTGTCTGTATGTAAGATCAAAAATTTTTGAGTATTCCACTGAAGTCAAGCTAGTGACTTCTAGATTTTGTCACTAATAGTTTAGTAGTGAAAACCTATGCTAGAACATGGTTCATAGCTTGTTATATAGTATCTTATCTCATGGTATCTTACGGAATGACTGGTTGCATAAATTTGTTTGCGTGTTCTTAACTACCCTTCTCTTCTGTAGAAGTTTTTGACTTCTTATTTTGTACTTTGTAGTGAACATGCTGAAAAATACGGTTATGGCATAGTAGAGCGTTTCGTTGGGCATGGTGTGGGAGCTGTATTTCATTCCGAACCACTTATATTACATAACCGTAAGTTCCACATTTTGATTTCATCATTCAGCAACTATCTTAGTTGTCTTGGTTTGTGGAGAATTATCTGAGGGTGGTTTCTATAACGAAAGCATTTGCGAAGACATTTTACGTCACTTCTATTTTGATATGTGAATAGAAGGAAATATTTGACTGAAGACATCAACAACATGAAAATCTCTGGTTGTTCTAATGTCAACTAATATTTCCATGGTTAAAATCTTAGTGTTGCCTTGATTAGAGTGAAATTGTAAAGTAGGTTTGGAATCAACTTAAATTTCAACATTCTGAATTTATACTGCTTCACTTTCAGAAAGAAACGTAGTTCTTTGATATGATGAGAAAGAGCTATATCTGAAATAAATTGATTGTTTCTTTTTTTGGGGATCAAATGTTTAATTTACCAAAGAGTTCAGGGATCAATGAAGCTCATTACCCTAAATGTAATATGGAGGTTAAACCCAAAGATACTAATAACTCTTACCTACGACACAAGCACTTGTACATATTTTTTGTCTTGCATGTCTTGAATGGATTCAATATTGTCCCGACTCTTGATTAGATTGAAAGTATTTAGGCGAAACAATCTTAAATTTCAACAACTCAAATTTATTGCTGACTGCAATATCATACCGTTGCGAGACCAAGAAAATATTAACAATGCTGAGGCTAGCTTACGTGCATACTTTACTGTTTAGTCAATTCATCTGTATCAAATTTTCAATTGGATTCATTAACCTAAGATTGTTAATTTTTTGACAGGAAATGACAGCCCTGGTTGCATGGTTGAAGGTCAAACATTTACCATTGGTAGGTACAAGGCCTGATTCGGCTAGAGACTGGTTATCTGATATTGTATGCTTGTCTCTATTCAGATTTAAACAATTTGGCAGCCTAAACATGCATTCAATACCATGAAAGAAGAAATAAGAAAGTTTCCTTCTCACAAAAATCTTGATGAAATTTTTTTTTTTTTTACATACCAATGAAGCAAGAGGATTTATTTACCAGTCCTGATTCCACAGATTCTCTTCTTATTTACTGCAGAGCCAATTCTTACAATGGGAAGTATCGAGTGTGTTACATGGCCAGACAACTGGACAACTCTTACCGCTGATGGTAGGCCCGCTGCCCAGTTTGAGCATACCATTTTGATCACACGTACTGGTGCTGAAATTTTAACAAGATGTTGAGAAGGTAAAATATTATAGCTTTTGTATATGCAATGAGGAAAGCTTTTTTGTCTCAATTTTCTGTTAGATTTGTATTTGGACATTTGTCAAAAGTTCTTAGAACTTTATAATTGAAGTGATGCTCCTATTGCTTAATTAAAAATTGCAAGAAGGGCAGACTTGGAAAGAGAGTAGGAATGTATTTACATAAACGAAAACATGTTTTAGTACTAATACTTCCTTCAGCAAAGTGAAATAGTTAATTGATGATGATAGCAATTTTTGCTAATGGTTAGTTGTGTGACTTGTGTCAGATCTTTAAGAAAGCTCAATGCTCTCATAAAAACCAAACAAGTGAATCTAGACCTGGATTTTGCTTGTGATCATTTTCATGCTAAAAACAACTTGGCTTCGAAATTCCAGACAAAAGAGAGGAGAAAAAAAAAAGAACTTAAAAAAGTTAGAATACTAGTTGCATCATATAGTGCTTTTCACATGGTTTCTCTAGAAAGCACCAAGAAATTTAATTTGATTTTCATTAAATATTTGTTTCTCTCTCCGCTCCTCTGTTTTTGGGTAGAGAACTAACCCAAAATCAGACGTGTTACTAGCATAATATTGTAACTACCTTTTATTTTATTTTATTTTTTCAAAGAAAAAGGTTTTGGAGTGAAGCCGAAAATTGTTGGTGGTAATTGTTAAAGCGATTGTTTTGTACCATAAAACAAATAAATTCATGGGGTTGGCGGGCGCATGTGAATTGTGAACCTTCCTTCCGACCTGCATTCGTAGGTTTGACTGGTAACAAAATACTTTAAATAAGAACAAATTTCTCAATCAAAACAAAGGGAATATAAATTGTATAATGCTTGCAAGTGTGTTTGGTATGGACCCTATAAGCTTCAAGCCTTCAACCAATGACACAAGAAGAATCTCAGAATTGGTCCACTAACCCCAGACAGTCCCCACCATTGATATTCAACGATCTAACGTCGTTAACGTGTCAGAATTCCATTGGTTGTGTTGTCCAACACCTGCTATACCGTATACCTTTCCCTTTCCTACGACCGATTAAACTAGCTGTCCAAATAGTCACCAACCGGGTGCTGCTACTCCGAAGTTGACTTTAATACAAAAACGAAAGCAACTTTCTTGTATCAAGATTATGCAATTTTGGTTAAAAAAAAAAAAGGGGGATTATGCAATTTATATATAGCAGAAATCTATGTTTAAGGTAGCTTTTCTCCATCACCGTAAAGTGACCTAGTAGTTTGGTATTTGAATGTGATATTTGTACCCCAGCTTTTTGGGTTAGGAGATCCTAACTAGGTGAGATTGAGAACCGACGTTATTGCCTAAATCACAATTTCTGATATACACCATAGGTAGCACTGTAACAGGACTACTTAAAGCCCTCACATACCGACCAATGTGTACCGTCCATTTTTACAACACACACCAGCAAAGGGGGAAAAAAAAAAAAAGGGAAAAAAAGGCCCACGTGCTCAAACCCAATATTGTTCTAAATAGGTCTCCTCCCTTATAAGACTCCCTCAAAACAATACCCCATATGCTTTGCCCTTCATCTTCCTCCCCGGTTCATCTCCCAATATCTCCCTTTGTACTATTACCTCCACTCCACCTATATGGCGTCCACAACCCCTCTCAAAACGACATCGCTCTTGAGAATCTCAAGCCCAATCAGCTGTCGTTCACCTTCCCACACTCAAACCCAGTTGGGTTTTAAGCTCTCAAGCTCATTTTCCACCCTTAAACTCTCATCAATATCAACCCATCAAAAGTCTCCAACACCCCAAAATAACACCAACAACTTCACTCCCAAAGCGTTCTTCTTCCAAAAGAAGAAAAACCTGGCAGAGCCTTCAAAACCCAGTACGTACCTTTTTCATTAACTTTTACTATTTTTATAATATTTTCATATTGGTTTATGTAATATTTATACGTCTACAACTTTGATCAGCAAAAGTACAAGAGTTACACGTGTACGAGATCAACGAGCGAGACAGGGGAAGTCCGGCGGTCCTGAAACTGAGTCAGAAACCAGTCAACTCGCTCGGCGACCTGGTCCCATTCACCAACAAGATCTACTCCGGCGACCTGGAGAGGCGCCTGGGGATAACCTCCGGCATCTGCGTCCTCATCCGGCACGTGCCCGAGAAGAAGGGGGACAGGTACGAGGCCATCTTCAGCTTCTACTTCGGCGAGTACGGCCACCTGTCCGTACAGGGCCCGTACTTGACGTACGAGGACACGTACCTGGCCGTCACCGGTGGGTCCGGGGTCTTCGAGGGGGCGTACGGACAGGTCAAGCTCCGGCAGCTGGTGTTCCCTTTCAAGATCTTCTACACGTTTTACCTCAAGGGAATCCGCGATCTGCCGCCGGAACTCGTCGGGAAGTCTCCGGTGGCGCCGTCGCCGGACGTTGAGCCGTCTCCGGCTGCTAAGGCCGGGGAGGCCCATGCCATCATTCCTAATTTCACCAACTGATGATGAAAGAGGAATTTAATTAGTTCAACTTAATGTTTAAATTTTTTTTTTTCTAATAATAGTATTATATATGATAAGTACGTTGAGTTTGAGATCACTTGAGTTGCGTGTTTATGATTTAAATTATCAGGAGTTCGAGTGTGATTAAAGTATCAAGTTTAAATTAAGCTAATGTTTTAGTCTCTGTCACAATTTTAAAATAGTTGTATGCTAAGATCACTCGGAATATGATTAGAATTCTCCCACAATAACTCAGCGTATAACCATGCCCAATTCAATGTTTCACAAAATGCCGTCCTTTTGGGACCAAAAGTACGCTCTAAATGTGTCAAGACTCAAAACCTTTATTTGAATTGTTGTTTATTTTAAATTTAAATAAATAATCATAAAAGAGAGCCGAGTAGGTGGTCACTGTGGTCAGCAGTCGCATTTTTATTTCCCCTCCCCATCTTTGTTGCAACTTCATTTCGTAGCGAGAAATTTGAACTGTAGAATATAAATTTTGAAATACATGCTTATTTTTATTTTAGTATAATTTTTATTCATAAAATTTATACCAAGAACACCGGTGGTCTATATTTCTAACAAAACGGTATAAAAACGAGTATTCATGAAATAAAAATAAAAGTGAGTATTTATGGAAATATAATTTTAAAACTGGGTATTTATGAATTTTTCCTTTCTTAATTAATTGGCAGTTTTGTTTCAATTCTACTTTAAAATTCAGTTATTCTAGAGCTTTCTATTTGTAAAATAAATGTTGTTATAGTTGGTGCACACATCAATGTAGCCACACAAACATGCTGGTTTAGCATATAGATATGGCGTTTCTAATTTTCAAGAGTAATAATTATGTGTCTATCATAATATTAAGCCCCACTACCTGTCTTGCAATATTTATGGTTTTTATTCCTAGCTACATTTAGTGAAATTAGAGTGACACATTCTTTTCTGAGGGTAGCTAAGACCGCCGTCCAGGGCCACCATCTAAGGCCAACGTTCATGTCAGCGTCTGAGAGGCTCGTAAAGATATGCTACAAGCTGGTCGACCCTTTTTATTGTCTTTTCTTTGTATATATATATATATATATATATATTCATATTACAGCGCGTAAATCACTACCATTAGAGTAAAGAAAAGGTTTATCATCATTTAACTAGTTCCTTGTAATTTCTATGTGAATACATAAGTGGTTATAACAGCGACAAGTTCTAAATTATAACAAAATCAAGGACACTTTAAGAGTCAAAAAGGGATGCCCTCGCCTGTGAATAGATAGAATTAATTATTGAAAAGCATATAGAAAAGAATAAAAGAAAAACAATGCTTTTGTGAGACACATGCAACTTTAATTCATTTCTGAAGATAGCGCGAATCTAACCGCTGGAAGGAAAAAGTTCTCTTCGTATAATAGTTATAAGTCTAAGCTGTGTTTGAATCACATGGGGCAATAATATCATTAGCTTCACGGGAAGTCCTCAAATATATGTGTGATTATATATTTAATTGAATGAAAAAAAAAAAGAAAAATTAGATTTGACACCCTTGCTTTATATCAACACAAAACTGACACAAAAATATCTACGCTAATAACCTCTAAAATTTTTAAGTTTAGTCAAACATGCACACATTCGTCTAGTTACGTTTTCTAAAATTTTACTTTTCACCGTTGTATTTTCATTTGATTATTTTTTTCCTGTAAAATACCACTTAATTGTTAATAAATTGGGTTATTATCAATAAAAAATTTAATTTTTTTGATTTTAGCGAAAAAAAACTTGAGTTTCTCAATGTATATAAAAAAAAACCTTATGTTTTTCTTTTTTTTTTTTAAAAAAAAATTTAGTAAAAAAAAACATTGAGTTTCTAATTATATCAAATAAAATATTTGAATTATAAAATTCTATCAAATTGCTCTGCAAAATTTTAAGTCCAATATCCATTTGCTCTTAGTGTGCAATGTCATGCACTATTATTTGAGACTATTCTTATTGCCAAATACCCCAATTAGGACAAATTATAGCTAATCAAATTACATGTTTTCATACCAAATTTTGATCAAGTAATTGTTTTAAGCTCAATTTAATTGGATTTTAAACTCTAGATTTTGTTTGATATAACCAGAATCCCAAAGTTTTTAATATTAGAATAAAAAAGAAAAAAGCTCCCAATATTTTAGTTGATATAAATAGAAATATCAGACTTTTTTTTTTTTTTTTTACTAAAATTAAAAATTCCAAAGTTTTTATTTTTAACAACCCACTACTAAACTTATAAGAATAACATAGTTAAGTGGTGAAAATTTAATTAACTTTTTGATCTTTTTAAAGATAAAATAATAGTCTCGAATCGTGATTATATGTATTTCGATGAGGGTAAAATAATAAAAAAATAACAAAAATAAAATTATAATAAAAAGAATGATGGTATAAGAATGAATTTTTTTTTGAAAAACTCATCTTCTTTTTTATCATCACATCTTTTCTATCCTGATTTGTATTAGAGAGAGAAGTTCCTCTTTGATCCCCCTTCACGGTTGGTATGACTTCTTTAATTTTCTATTTTTCTTTTAGTAACCTTTTTTATTTGTGTGTGAAGGTCTTGTTCTCATTATATTCTAGTTTTGTATAGGTTTTGTTTATTTTCATTATTTTTCTTTAGTTTTTTCTGATTCTCTTCTAGATAGGAGACTTCTATGATCCTAATCTAAAAGAAATTGAATGTAGATACACGTTTTATGAAAATAGAGTCTATCGGAGTTTATACTTTCAGATGATAAAGATCTTAATCTTGTGATGTCTTTGAGATTCATTATCCATGTTGTAAATTATCATCTTATCATGAATTCTTCTTGTGATATGTCTAGCAATGATGTTATTATTAGTGATACGAACTATTTGTTAAGAGACATTGGTAGTGGCTTAATCACTTTATCTGTCATTCCGAGACGAAGTGGTTCATATATGTCCTACGTTTAGTCTTTTCTTAGTTGATGTTTAATTTTGTTATTGGTAAATTTCTAATTGTATTGCTCACAATGGCGCAAACAATTTATTTTAATAATAATTTCCTCTATACCTTTAAAAAAGAAGATAAACTTCTAATCTAGATTTTGTAGAAGTCTGCAAAAATTGATTTCTATTTTACTTTATTATACGAGCAACATCATTTTTTGATTTTATGAAGTTTTGGAAATTAATTTTTCTCTTGAAATATTGATCAATAATCATTCAACAACAAATTGAAAAACATAAACATACTTTATAAAATGTAAGATTTAATATTCCTATAAAAACCTATTATACATGTTCAAAAGTATGAAAACTTATAAGTAAAAAAATTACAAATATGAACACATATCGAAGCTAATTTTTCAATAAAAGAAGCAAAAAGTTCACATACAGCTAATTATTAAAAAATATATTTTTTTCAAACTCTGTGTAATTCTCATACCTTTTATAATATTTGAATGAAAAACATAAGCATACAAACATCAGTTATTATATATTGCTATATTTTGTATATTGAAGCAAATAAATCTTGCGGAACAAAAAGGTTTATTGTAGTGATAAAAATATTAGTCATATCCATTTTTTGAACTAAATAATGTGATGATTTTATATTAAGCACATAAGCCTAAATAGTATGGTCCTTTGAAAAAAACGAAAAGGAAATTGATTGATTTTAGTCAAGAAACTGTATTACAATAGTCAATTCGTTGTAAAAATCGAATTACAATGCACATAAAACAGTATATAAACAAACGTTGAAGCCATTGAATTCTACAAATGATCGTGAAGGAAACAGAAAACCTAGAAAGGAGTACTAGTATTCTATGAGAGAATCTTCTTTAATTTTTGAAATCATTCTTCACCATCAGAGCTGACTTCTGTACTAATTCTTGTAAAAGTCGATCTTCAATAAAATAAAATCTTCAAGATCTAGATTTTGTAAGTTTCAGATATAAAAGAAAACTGTACAAAATAATATGAAAACAATAAGAATAAACAAAATCCACACTAATCAAGAATTAGCGGGACAAAATAACTCTAGATTAGAGGTGTAGTCTTATGCGGGACAAAATAACTCTAGATTAGAGGTGTAGTCTTATTTAGACCAATGTCAGAATGTGACATCATTTAATGGAAATTTTTGAGCTAAAATTGAGTGTTCTCATCATTAGTCTAAAGAAAGAAGGTGATTAGGAAGAAAATGAACTTAATCGAGGCTACGTTTCGAGGGGGAAAAAATGATTGACCCAAATGTTAAGTATGACATATTAGGATTAAAAAAATCACATAGATAATAATAATAATAATTGAGTGGGGCCCGACATGTGGAGCATATTTGAAAGAAAAAAAAGAAGGTAAAACAATATGAAAAATTGTATATTGAAACATTGAGTGAGGTTGTATAAAGTAAAAATTGAGTAGGGAAGAATTTGTGCATGCTTAAAAGAAGAACTATGACAAAATATTAATCGTCATCATAATTTTAACAATAAGATATCAATGTAGTTTGTTAAGAATTAATGGACGACAAATGCAATAAAAAAGAAAATAAAAACACAAAAATTTAAGTGAAAAATTCTAATTGGGTAAAAAAATCACTAGTAGAAGAAAAGAAATTTCACTATATCAAAAACTGAGTATAGAAGGTTGAGTTTTATATAACCAAGCTAAAATATATTATTTATCTTATAGGTATCAATCTTATATACATACTTTGAAATTAACAAACATATGATTAAGAACTAATGATCTACTAGAGTGTATAACAATTTGATTAAAAAGATCACAAGACATTCAAGACTTAGTCTAAAAGAGGTTAATTCTTTAGTTCTTGTAGTTGAATAAATGTTTACATATTATATGATTTTAATGGCTCAAATTTTTCTAAAATAGAATTTTTCAAACTAACATACTTAAACGACCATATTTTCAAAATAAAGTTAAATCAATATTACATCTTTTCAAAAATATGTTATGATTCTCTAATATAGAAGCTTGGTCTAAAATGAAAATTTCAGAATTAGAATTTTTGGTTGACTGATTCGATACTTTTGGTCAACTGATTTTGGAGCAAAAAAATTTGACCATTTTAAATATGATTGTTACAACTGCAGCTTCCAATGGTTAGCTCATAAAAGTCGATCCAAACACTATTTCAGTTGACCGAAAATGACAAAAACTCTGTCAAATGGTCATAAAAGGCTAGTTTTCACAAATGCTTATAAATATAAGCCATTTTAAGACTTGAAACGACATTTGAACATCTATACATTACTTATAATATCTCTTCAAGTTTTTCTAGCCTACATTTTTTAATAAAAACTTCGAAATCCTATTTTTAACAAAATCAATTAAGTCAAACTAGATCATATCTTTTATTTGCATATCAAATAGATATATAAGAGACATATTTTTGTTGAGTGAATCAATAACCCAATATTTGTATATGTGATGTGAGGTCAGCACCAGAGTTATAAACAACCTGGTATAGGTGAGATTGATACTAGAGTCTAAACAATCCATAGTTAGGCGTGATATAGAGTCAGATTCAAACTATTGTAAAGATGTGGATATGCCTAAGAATAATTCACTTCGTTTGTACAAGCGTCAGTCAAGTCTATAATCTTGATCCAATAGTAGAAAGCTCAAAATAAGTTGCTGAGGGCCAAGGACATAGGCAAACCATCTTGTTTATCGATCCTCATAAAAATAGCATCTACACTTTCTCCATCCCTACCTCTTTTAATTATTTACTTCAGATTATGCGTGTTCATTAACTATTTTTTTTTTGTTTCATTTATTACTCATATAATTTATTTTCCTAATTCAAGAAATTTGTAAAAGTTTTTAAAACCCAATTCACCATCTCTCTTGGGTTAGCTAATATTAGGTTAGCAATTGGTATCAGAGCTTGGTACTCAAATTTTTAAAACTTAACTATTTTTAAGATGACTAATCCAAACAACTTTTCTTTTTAATATGAAAGGTTATCACCTTCCAAATCACTATTTTTCAATAGAAGTGATTTTAATTATTGGAGAAACTGAATGGACACCTATCTTAGGTTCATAGACTTTGACCTATGATATATTGTTATAAAAGGTTTTCTAAATAACAAAAATTGTTGAAAGAATAGAAGTAGAAAAAGATATAAAAGAATATGATGAAAAAAATAAAATCATTTTCACCGAAAATAGAAAAACTAGAAAGATTCTTTTGTATAGTTTAGATAGGAATATATATAACAATATTAAAAAAGCTAGAGATGCTCATAAATTATGGAACATACTAGAAGTATCTTATCAAGGAACTAGTTCTATGAAATAAACTAGAATTAATATTTTCACAAGAAACTAGGAGTTGTTCAAAATGGAAAAAAATGAATCTATCTTTCATATGTTTGTTATATTCACTACTATTATTAACTCTCTTGATGCTTTAGGGAAAACTTTTCCTAATAGTGAGTTAGTGAGCAAGATTTTTAGAAGTCTTCCTTGAGTATATAGAAGCAAGATGGT
Source organism: Parasponia andersonii (assembly GCA_002914805.1). NCBI lineage: Eukaryota > Viridiplantae > Streptophyta > Magnoliopsida > Rosales > Cannabaceae > Trema > Trema andersonii. The sequence continues at coordinate 84,873 of JXTB01000139.1, forward strand.
GGTCATTAAGAAGTAAAGAATCTTAGAAATCTTCCTTTTGAAGAACAAGAAGTATTTAAACTTCAAGAAGAATAATTCCAAGAAGAGCAACAAAAACAACGACTATCGAGAAAAGAAATGAAAGAATGATTTCATTACTTGCTTTGAATGTAAAAAGCCAGGACACATGAAAATTAAATGTCTATTAAGGATAAAGATGAAGAAGAAAGCAATGAAGGCCACTTAGGATAATAGTGATGAAAAAGAATCCAACGGAGAAGAACAAGAAAAAATTGCCAATATGTGTTTCATGAGGTAAGGTCTCTTGAACCTAAAATTAAGTTTATTGATGATAGTGATACTAGTAGTGATAGTGATAATGACAGCGAATATGATTTATCTTATGAAAATCTATTGAATGATTTTAATGATTTACATAAAAATTATGAAAAACTCATTTTAAAAAGTAATGCTCTTAAAAAAGAGATACTTAGTTTGTCAAAAATAACGTGTGATTTTACAAAAAAAAAAAAGAAACAAAATTACCTTGTAGTAATTGTGAACTCTTGACAAATGTAAATGTTTCTTTGAATGACCAAATTTTCGATTTGTCTAATCTTGTACACAAATTTGCAAATAGAAAGAAAAAATTTGATATGATGCTTAGTGGGTAAAAATGTATTTTGGACAAAGGAGTTATTGGGTATAAATCTTCCATAAAACAAAAACATTTCAAAAAATATTTTGCAAAAGCTACTACAAGCAACACAAAATATACTTGCACATATTGCAATAAAGATGGACACACTAGTTTTTTATGCTTTAAAAAATATATATATATTTTGTTGGAAAACTAGTTTAGGTACCAAAAGAATCTAGAATTAGTACTCAAGGACCTAAATTAGTATATGTATAAAAATCAAAGTTTGATTCTTATTTGTAAAAACGACCATAGTTTAGATCAAAGAAACTATTTATTGGTTTCTGACCCATTTTGGTCAACTAAGCTTGGTCGACCAAAACAATGACCAAAAATGATTGTTGGAGCTAAACTGGAGTGTTAAATTCCAACGGCTAGTTTTTTAGTCAACTAAAAATATTCTTGGTCGATCAAAATTTTGACAACATTTTTCTGATGGTCGAAAACTACTAGTTTTTGAAGATGCTTTTAAATAGAGCCATGTTTAATGACTTAGAAAAAAAGAATATGAATTTATATTGATACCCAATCAGTTTCTAAGTGTAAAAGCTCTCTTATATTCAACTTTAACTTTCAAATCATATCGAGCCAATCTTAGAACATTCATTATACATTGTTCTCAAATCTCCTAAACTAAAAATGTATTCATTACTTTTGAGAGGAGAGTTTGTCAGTGTATTCACTCTTGTATTTAAAAATTATTTGAATTGAGGCGAGGTTGGCACTGGAGCTATAAACAACCTGTGTATAGGTGAGGTTGCCATCAGAGTCTAAACAACCCGTGTATTGGTGAGATTGATACTATTGTCTAAACAATCTGTATAGATGAGGTTGTCACCGGAGTCAAAACAATTTGAAGTTAGGCATGATAGAACCGGAGTCAAGACTATTGTAAAGGCTAGGGTGTGCCTAAGAATAATTCACTCTATTTGTACAAGGGTCGGTTAAGCCCATAATCTTAATTCGATAGTGGAAAGCTCAAAGCAAGTTGCTGAATGCCGGGGACGTAGGCAAACCATCGTGTTTGTCGAACCTCGTAAAAATCAAGTTTATATTTTCTTTATTCCTATACTCTTTACTTTAATGTAAAATATTTGATTGGGTGTTTGATATTTATTGTGCTTAATTGATTTACTATTATTGCTATATGTTTGGTATTATTGTTGATTTAGCTTGAAAGTTTCAAAATAGTGTTCTATAGTTTTAAATAGTTGAAAAGTTTTTTAAACCTTTTAAAACTCAATTCACCCCTCTCTCTTGGGTTGTCAATCTTAAGTTAACAATAGTTAACAATTAGTATCAGAGCTTAGTGCTCAATTTTAAAGGACTTAACTGTTTTAAGATGGTAAACCCAAATAATTTTCAAAACTTTTCATATGAGGGGTATTCAACTACTAGACCACCATTTTTTAATGGAACTAACTTTAATTATTAGAAAAATAGGATACTTGTATGTCTACAATCTTTAGAATTTGATTTATGGCATATTGTTATTAAAGGTCCATTTATTTTTAAGAAAAAAGGTGGTGATAAATTTGTTGATAAAGAAATTGATGAATATGATGTAAATGATAAAATTGCTTTTTCAAAATACATATTATTGGTCAATCTTTTGTTTGATAATTGTTATCTTTATTTTGAAGATTGTTCAATTCTAGATTCCTCCTTTTGTTTAACTTGTCATACTACTTTTTTATATGGGGAGAAAATTGTTTGTATATTACTCTTTCTTATACCCTTATCATGAATTCAACTGTAGAGAGTAATATATTGAATTAATAATGTGGGAAGAATCTTATTCCAAAGGGATAAATTCTTTTTCATGTGACATCTTGTTTGAAATTTATTTCTTTCTTTTTAATGATATCAAAAGAGGGAGAATAATATTGATTTATGAATATCAAGATAAAGATATTTATTATGAGCATGCATATTTTAAAGAGCAGAAATTTGTTTAGCACACATTTCTAATTTTCTCATAATATGCTTATGATGCTTAATTGAGTTAAAAAGGAGGAGCAAGTCCCTTTTATTATTTCAAGCATATTTTGAAATCAAGCTTTAAAATATGATAAGAATTAAGATAAACTTGTCAAATTTCATATTTTCATATCCTTATTGCACATTTTTTTTTATCCCATAAATCAATATTTGTCATTATCAAAAAGGAGAAGATTTTTGGGAAACTAAGGTTTTAATCTTACTCACTCTTATTTTGCAGATAACAAACATTTGATTTAGTACTAATGATTTAGCTTGAGTGTATAGTAAAATAGCTTTAAAAGTTTTAACTCAAGTTAATCAAGGAATCAAACTTGAAGATGGATACATATTAGACCTATTAGAATCAAGCTTGAAGATGGACAATCAAGATACAAAACCGTGTCTAGATAGGGTATATTTCATGTCTTAGTCTTATATTTGATTTATTTTATTGCACATAAATTCTCTTTGCATTGGCTTATACTTTTAAAAGAATTTTCAAATAATTTCAAAAAAAATTTCAAACTATCTTAAGGTTAAAATGGTTAATTTATTTTAGAAGTTTAAAATTAATATCATTTTTAATCTAGCAAAAATATCATCAAAAAGTTCCTTTTTAATGTTAAAAATATTTAGAAAAAGAAAGTTTTAAAAAAGACCAAAGTTTGGATCAAAGAAACTATTTATTGGTTTCTAACCCTTTTTGGTCGACCAAGATAGCAACTAAAAGTGACCGTTAGAGCTGAACTAGATTTTGGTCGACCAAAATTTTGACAACATTTTTCCAACTATCGAAAACGGCTAGTTTTTTAAGATGCTTTTAAATAGAGCCATGTTTGATGACTTAGAACAAGAGAATATGAATCTATATTGATACCCAATCAGTTTCTAAGTGCAAAAGCTCTCTTTTATTCAACTTAAATTTTCAAATCATATTGAGCTAATCTTAGAATATTCATTATGCATTGTTATCAAATCTTTATATTTATTACTTTTGAGATAAGAGTTTGTGAGTGTATTCATTCTTGTATTGAAAAACTAATTGAGTTGAGGTGAGGTTGGCACCGGAGTCATAAACAACTTGTGTATACGTGAGGTTACCACCGGAGTCTAAACAACCGGTGCATTGGTGAGATTGGCACTATTGTCTAAGCAATTCGTATAGGTGAGGTTGTCACCGGAGTCAAAACAATCCGAAGCTAGGTGTGATAGAGTCGGAGTCAAGACTATTGTAAGTACTAAGGTGTGCCTAAAAAGAATTCACTCTGTTTGTACAAAGGTCGGTTAAGCCTATAATCTTGATCTGATAGTGGAAAGCTCAAAGCAAGTTACCGAAGGCAGGGGACATTAGCAAACTATTGTGTTTGTCAAACCTTGTAAAAACTGAGTTTGTATTTTCTCTATTCCTACACTCTTTAGTTTAATGTAAACTATTTAATTGGGTGTTTGATATTTATTGTGCTTAATTGACTTGATATTATTTTTATATATTTGGTATTATTGTTGATTTAGCTTGAAAGTTTCGAAATAGTGGTCTACAGTTTTAAATAGTTGAAAAGTTTCTTAAAACCTTTTAAGACCCAATTCACCCCCCTTCTTATTTGTCAATCTTAGGCTAACAATAGTTAACATAATCATGATCACTTGACTCTTTGTACTTTTGGAGAACACTTGTATGTATTAGATAAGCATTGATATCTATTGAACTCTAGAACCTATTTGAGTTGAGCTTGAGACAAAATTCTATATTAGGTGTCATTGGAGAAATAATTTAGACTATCTTTAGACCGTTTGAGCCTTTCAAGCTACCTTGATACATTGTCATCTTTTTACACCTACTTTGAGCCTATTTGTATCTTTCTTTTTCTACTATATTTTTTTCCAAACCAAAACAATGACCACTAACCTTATCCTTAAGCATGTGGATTGTTTTAAAGAGTTATTTTATGTTATATTCATGTTGGGAGAAAGGGTAGTGTTATGAAGCGAAAAAAAGAGAAGGGAATAATTTGGTGAAATTTTGTGTCCTTACTCTTTACTTTGTTTTTCAATATTAAGGACAATGTTGATTTTGAGTTTAGGGGAGAGGTTTTTGATTTTTATCATTTTTTCTTATTTCATATCTTTTGTTTCAAAAAAAAAAAAAAGAAAAAGAAGAAAAGTAAAAAAAATTAAATAAGTGTTTGGCGGAGTATTGGTAGAAGAAAAATTTAGTTGAAAAGAAGTATGGGAGTACTATTTGGTCTACTAAGGATTAACTCTACAAAGGTCTTAAATTAATGTGCTTAAGAGTAATTTGAACCTCAAATTTTTCTAAAATTATCTTACCTTTGCCTAAGCCAATATTACAAGCTTAATAAAATACCTTTTGATCTTTGATGATATACTTATATACATAATTAGAGAGCAACATGAAAAATGGACATATAACAGTTCCAAATTGCATCATGTAGAGATATTTCATTATCTATCGAAATACACAAGTCTATATGAAGTTTATTTTGTTAAGTGATATTGGTTTTGCACACACTTACACATTGAAAGTCTTGAGTAGAGTTAAATTGATGCTTAAAGTTAAAAATCTAGATAATCTCAATATTTGCATTTTCTTTGAGCTTGAAACATTTCGTGACTTCGGAGATACTTGTACGATTTTTGATTCGATACAAAACTTACACTTTGTCATTTATGTTTTTAGTATCTATTTTGCTATTCTTTTTTCTTATATTGTTTTGCTTGAGGACAAGTAAATATTTGAGTTTGGGGGTATTTTATGAGTGATTAATTCACTCACAAATTAGGTATCATTCAACTCAAATAATTGTAAGTTCTCAAGTATTTTTTGCCAGTGTGATATGCTTTTACTTTGTTTTTATAGTTCTTATGAATAAATGAGAATAAAAAATTGGTGATAAATATGGATATTCCAACCATTTAGGATAAAATTTGAGTCTGATATGAATGTAACGCAACGAAAATTGAGTTCTAGAGCCGAGAGTGCTGCGGCACTGTAATAGCAGTATTGTGGAACTACCTTGAAAATTGAGTCTCATAGGCTAGAGTACCATAGCACTTGCCAGGGAGTGCCGCAGTGCAACACAGCATTCAAAAGCATATTTTTACTGAGCTTTTAGAGCCAATTTGAACTATTAATACCATCTGATCGAATAGTTGATATTCTACCCAGTCTAGGTCACCTTGGAGCCTCTTAAATAAATCCTTAAGCCTCCATTTCAAGTGTGGAGAGTTAGAGAGAAAACACAACAAAGAGACCTCAAAAATCCTAGAGAGGAAGGAGCTTGGAGCAAAAATCTTGGAAAAGATGCTTGAGAGAGTGACTTGAAGAGATTGAAGCTTGAAGTTTTACCTCCACAAAAGAGTTTTTCTCATCCTCTTTCTCACCCAAACCTCATTTGAATTTTGTATTATGCTTGATTATTGAACATGTTTGGATATATAAAATTCTTGTTGAGAATGGTTTTGGAGTCTCCTATGTTGAATAAATTGCTATATGCTTGGGGCATGTTGTAGCTTATACTTTGATTTTATGTTTTGATTTCTATATTCTTTGATATTATTCTTGAATTTATTTATGCTATTCTATGCTTAATGCTTCTCAACTAATTAGTTACTAGTTGGATGATTTGGTTTCAAGAATTTGGTACTTGAAAAATGAAATTTTAGAAACAACCATAGGATAGTATAACCTAGGATTTTATAGAGTTTGAGAGAACATATAATTCATTTGAAGCTATGATCAAAGAACCATTAAACATAATGAAGTCTTAATTTCTAGGTTTAGAATAGAGATATTGAAACTAAGATTTAGGAATGATATCACTCGGTACTCGAGAGAGGGAGTAGAAATATTTTTGGGTTCTTAGCTTATAAACTAGGAATAATTAATTAGAATGTAATTGGTGATCAAAAGACATAGTTGATGGTTAAGTGAATTCAATTCCCTAGTAGATTTGTGCATAGAAGTTTCTATATTTTATTTATGTTTTTATATTTTTATTTGTATTTACTTAAATATAAACTTATTTAATTTTATTACCTAGATAAAGTTAGGTCACGATAATTCTGGTAATTAACGATAATTCAACACCTAATTCCTCGTGAGATCGACATCTTTATACTTATCACTTTATTACTTGATTGGAACCTGTGCTCTTGCAGTTATTTTACATATATATATTTAACGTAACAACTATGAAAAAAAGCTTGAAGCAAAGATCAAGAATGGAAGACTTAGTCTAGAAGCGGTTAATTCTTTAGTTCTTATAGTTGAATAAATATTTACATATAATATTATCTTAATGACTCAAATTTTTCTAAAATAAGAATTTTCAAACTAACAAACTTAAATGACTATATCTTCAAAATAAAGTTTGAAAATCAATATTATATGTTTTGAAAAATATGTTATGATTCTCTAATATATCTAAGTTACATCAAAACCAATTTAAGAGAACACAATTTCGAAAAGGAATGAAAAAAGCTTGGTCTAAAACGAAAATTCTAGTTCTACTAATTACAAACCTAGAATAGTGGAAAGCTCGAACTAAGTTGTCGAGGGTCAGAGACGTAGGTAAACAGCCATATTCATCGAACCTCATTAAAATAACATTTGTATTTTCTCTATCCTTATCTCTTTTTATTATTTTCTTGAGTTTGTGTGCATTAATAAGCCGTTTTTACTTGTTTCATTTATTACTTGCATTTTATTTGAATAATTCGAGAAATCTGTAAAAGTTTTTAAATCCAATTTATTCCCCTCAACTCAATTTATTCCCTTCTTGGGTTAACATATATTAAATCTCAAAATCTTAAAATATATATGTGCATAATCCCTCTGCTACCACTAGAGATCAAAAATAAATCTTCCAATTATAAAATCGCTACATATGTCGTACCGCGAGCTTTTTGGGTTAGGCTAAATAAAATTCAGGTCACAAACTTGAAGATATATAGTTCAAAGTGGATGCTATGACAGACTAAATTCACCTAGCTTTATAAATTGATATATAATGTATCCAAGTCAATTGATATATGAATAATGCTAGGGATACATATAATATATAGATATAATGATGTGACATATTTTGTAGCCACCCACATATATAGTAGTGCCCTATTTTAAAGATCAATAATGCATTATTCTGTTTATATTTTTGTGTGTCTCTAGTGTTACTCATTGATGCATTATATATATATATATATATATATATATATATATATATATATTCTGTTTATATTTTTGTGTGTCTCTAGTGTTACTCATTGATGCATTATATATATATATATATATATTTTTTTGATATTATCGTTCTTAGTAGCTAGATTTTCGAAATGACTCCTTTGCAAGGTGTTATTTATTTCTTCTTTTTCTTCTTCTTCTTATTACTTTTTCAAATTCTCAGTTTTCCAAGATTGGTTATTACTTTTTCAAATTCTCAGTTTTCCAAGATTGGTCAGTTGCAACCATTTGGAAGCGTATAGTTTATTTCTAGCTAATTAAGAGTGGACTTTAAAAAATGGATGTGTATAATGTACCATTTGGAAGCGTATAGTTTATTTCTACCTAATTGTGTCAACCGTTGCCCTATAATTAAGTAATACAACATTACACAAGAAGATTAACATAAACGTAATGCCAAACGTTAAATGCCAGTGGTAGAAGAGGAATTTCGTAAGTGGAAATTCATAAATTATTTTAAAATATTATAGAATTTTTAATTTTTCAGAAAAATAACTGGTTTCAAAAATGATAGTTTCTGTAAAAGTTTATAAAAATAATTCAAATTGTAAATTTCCATAATTTTATGATCACCACTAGACATAGACTATTGATAATATTCATAAAATATACACATGCATCACCATCATCATCACAAGTAGGCATAATAGATCATACAAACTTAATCTAAAGTATGGGCCTTAAATATTGCTACAAATAAAAAATGAGAGTTGCTACAAATCAAAAATGAGAGTTACTAAGTAGCTACTAAATACTAAACTAGTAACAATCTTCCTTTCCTAGTCACTCTAGTTCGGAGTTACCTAAGTCACACTGCACACCACCTAAGAGGAAAATAGATAAGGGAGTGAGTATTCAAATACTCAGTAGGAATTTAATTACCCTTTTAGTATGGATACAACTTTTCAAACCTGCATGTTTATTACCTTTCCAAAATATATTTATAGATCAAATTTACAAAGTAATCAAGATCAAGAGTAATCATGTAATCAAAACCAAAACAAAGTCACAATGTTGTACATAAAATAAATCAAACAAGTACATATATGAGCTCTCATCCTCCCATTACGGCCCTGTAATATCTCTTTAGTAGAGGTATCGAGTATCTTGATACTATCCAAAAGTGTGTCAGTAAATACTACACAGGGTCTTAGGTCTCTCACCTAATGTAGTAGCAACTCGCTAGTGATCTAAATACTATGATGCTAAAATAGAACTCAAATATGTGATCATATAGTAGGTATAATATATTATAGAGTGTATAATAACAATGCATCAAGTATATCAAGAAATTATACTTTAAAACTCATTTGGTATTATTCTGAGATTTACAGAAAATCGGGTAATATAATGGCTGTATTTTTCTAAAACCAAAATTTTAAACCTGCATGAAAACTATACAATCCAATCCTAGAAATAATCCAATATATTTCAACAATTCACAAGTCCACCAAATATCCAATCAAATCCATGAAAATTGACAATTTCAAGAAATAGATCATAATTAATACTTTAAAATAAAATAAGTATAAAATTTGGTAATTGAACGCCCTACCTCACCTTGATAGCTAAGCTAAGCTATCAACACATGTAGATTCTCCTGTTGGTCACCTGTCGGTCGGAAGGTCATTTCGGGATCCCGTGAGCTTCTTTTGAGGGGTGACTTTTCAAATGAAACCTCAAATTAAGAAACGGATTATCACCAATGAATTTCTAGTATCTAAAAATACTAGGTTAGACATATAATTCGATTAATTTAGTCCCCGAACTGAAACTTGGCTTGTGACACGCAAAATGAGGTGAAATCCCGAGTCCCGAATCTCAGATTTCAGGCCACCTCAAAACTCGTCTCTTGATCTTACTTGGTCTAATTTTGAAGTCAAATTTAAGTTTCAAGATCTCTAGCGTAAATTTGGGCTTAATTAGAAATTAATTATAAAAGTTACAAAAATATCATTTTCTGAAAATATTTGCATAAACGTCACAAATTTTAGATATGAATTTCTCTCAATCCATTCATCCATTCTAAAAAAAACTACCATCTATTTTCTTATATTAAACCATATATTCGTCCCAAAAAGTTTCATGAGCAATGGGTGTACATTATAAAAATAACTATACAAACACCACTTTTTGTCACAAAAATGACACAAAAGTTTTAAAAGCTCACTGGAGCTTCTTGGTTGGAAATTAGGTGGTGGAGGGCTGGGATGGACTCAAGGGAGGCCGAACTTTGAGTTGACAGTGGTGGGTGGCAGTCAAAGGTGGCAAAACGACAGATTTTGGCTGCGAAACACCGCTGCTCAGGCGCGACTTCGCCCGCAATTTCTAGCGGCTGGGCTTGGGATATAGTGACGGCTGGTTTTGGCGCATAATAGAGAAGAAGGAGATGTAGGAAAATTTTATGGATTTCAAAACTAATTGGGGGTTTTGTGACACTTGGCACTTATGGGGTGATGATCCATCTTCTTAAAATCACCTTTTAACCCTATGTTTTGAATTTTCTTTTCATTTAGTCCTCGAAATTTTGAATTTGACCCCTACTTTAGGAATTTGAATCATTTTGCTCCCTCTTTCAAATTTAAATACAAATCTAGCCAATTTAATAAATTTTAAACTCTCAATTTATGGAAAGACCAAAATGCCCGTACTAAAAATCATGGTTTTTACAACCATCATGCTTCCGTATTTAAATGAGGTATGACTCATTACGTAACAATAAATATTTTAGTATAAAAGAAATATAAACAAAGATTATATTACTCTCTTTGTGCTACAGCTGCTTCTAGTAGCCTATGTACTTCATACTAGAAAACGAGGAAGACAACAATGAACCTATTTATGTAAACGTCAATTAGGGATCTATATAGAAATATTGTAAGACAAAGTAACTACCACATGGTACTAGGAGTCCGCTTCAAATCAACTCCAAGATCTATCTGCATAAAGGATAACTAGCAAATTAAGCAGCCTTAATTTAACAAATCTATGCATGTTTAGAAGACCTAACCATAATCCCTGTAAAAACTTATCTGTTGCAGGGTATAATGGTCTTTTTACCCAAGTTTATATTTAAATAATAGTGAGAATTAATTAAATCCAAATTTGGGCTCAAGTGAAATAAATCATTGAAACCTGTGACTGTTTCATAATTTCGAGGGACTTAATTGAATGAATTCTTGAACTAGATACTAAAGAGCAAACCAAGTACCCATTTAGTTGGTGCCATGTGACCCATCGGCCTAACCCCTTCTCTCTCTCTCTTCCCTCTTGTTCTTTTCTCTCACACAGAACAAAAAAAAAAAAAAAAAAGAAAGGAAACACTCAAATGGGAACCCATAGCCAGTTTCCAATCTAGCCATCTTCGGTTGATTTCGAGCACCACCACCACTATCATGAGGATAGCCCTGTCGTCTAAAACTACCTCCATCACTGACATCAATGGAAAATGTCACGGAGCTTCATCTCGCTACTAGTGGTGATTCCGTCCGTCCCAAAGCTTGAGGCTGGGCTCTTTTAACTTTCCTCGACGAGATGATTCACATGGTATAGGCCTTGTGCCTCTATTTTGTCTCATTTGAATTTGATTATTTTGAGTAGTTTATGTGTTAAGTTTTGTGTAGTCAAATTTTAATCTGACTACTAGATCGTAGAACAATTGCCATCATATTTTGATTGTATTCTTGAAAATGTGAAGTTTAATATATATATCGACTATTATTATAGTCAGGCACACAAATCCAAATTGAACGACTAGAGAATTACCTTGTTTTGCATGCTCAAGTTTTAGTTTCGGCCAGATGCTGAATTGAGTGAATATATAGCTATTCTAGCTATTTTGCATGCTAGAAAAGTGATCGTAGACTCAGACTTGTCATTCAAGGCTTCGTTAGAAAAATGACCCTTCAAAGTGAGTGATCGAAAGTTCAAAACTACTTCCTGACCCTCTAAATGATCGCCCAATGATATTACACGCACTCAATAGTTTTGTATCGTTATCTTGATGAGGTAGAGGATTCAATCACCTTGTTTTCATACTAGTTTGCATACAATTTAATTATATTGGCATAAGATGAAAAATGTTGATATTATAGCTTTGAATGAATATATGAATTACCAGGTGGATTTGAGATATTTGTAAACTATTCTGGGATGCTTGTATATGACTTTTATGTACGTTTAAATTTTGAGATTTTTTAAAATACAGTCATTATGCTACCAAAGTTTCGAGAGCGGAAATGGTTTGCATAGGAACTAGACCACATTTTAGGTTTTGGTCAAGTATGGTATAGTTGTTTCAATGTAGTTTCTGTCATGTTTATTATAGGATCATGTCTGAGATCCTTAGGCTTCACGAGATACTTAGTTAGTAGTTAGACCCCGTATTAGTACGAAGTCCATAAATTTATGTGGGACTCTCTAGTTGGTAGGTTGCACTACTTGATCACCGGTGCAAAGTCAGTAGACACCTAGAGGCCCTAGGCATATGGCCATGTGGAGGGTCGAGTCTAGGGTATATAGTTCATACTGGTGTGAGTTACTTTAGGTTGTGATGAGGTGATGTGAGCTCATGGCACTTGAGTTGGTTTATGCTACAGAGCAAGTTCCTATAGTTTGTTTGAGGTGTGAGTTACTTTAGGTTGTGATGAGGTGATGTGAGCTCATGGCACTTGAGTTGGTTTATGCTACAGAGCAAGTTCCTATAGTTTGTTTGAGATGATGTGAGCTAATGGTACTTGAGTTGGTTTATGCTATGTGCAAGTTTCTATGATTTGCTTATTGTGTTCAACATATGGTTTGGATAACTATTTTCCAATGTAACTAATCATGTATGGATTTTATAAAGTAAATTATTTCTAAAAAGGATAATTAATTTTCCTACTGAGCTCTTAAGTACCCCAACTTTTGTTTCTCTCCTTTCAGGTGCTTTTGATCAGGATAAGTTATCTTGTTGAAAAAATAAGATGTTTGGCTCATGCTTGTGGTCTCCTAGTACTTCATGGTTGCTATCTATATCTTGTTCTATCCCTCTTCCTTATTCTATTATTTAGCCAAATTTCATAAATTTGCTAAGTAGATGTATGATGGTGATTTTTAATTATTTGATGCTATAATGTGTACATAGACATTAAAAGTTCTGTAAGAACTTGATTTTACACAATTATTAAGTATCTAGAATCATGACAAACCATTGTAAACTATTTTTAGATGTTCGGACTCAAAAGTTCATGAAACTCATTTTATCAAAATTAACAATTTACAAACTAAATTTCTAAATGAATCAACTAGATTTTTCTTAAACATTGGTAGTTGTTTTCTTTAAATAAGTCAAGCTAATAAGAAATTTCTTTGGATTGGAATTTATCATGATTGGAGGACTGAAACGTTAAAATCCAACTACTTAGTTTATCCTAAATTTTGGAATCGCATTAGTTATGTACATTTTCATTTAAAAGTACTAAAAATCATGACTTTGGTTTTCTGGACGTGACAATTTGAATGTCCAGAACTTTGAGTTAATATTGACATGTGATAATCTTAATCCCACTCTGCAAAGGATAGTGCTAATAGACTCTAGTGATTTTGGGGTTTTGTCAAACCTAAGTGACCAATAGTTAAGAAGTGAGATATATGCCGCATATACACTCGCCAATATTTCACCTAAAATAAATTGGTTGTCGTAGAAATAGATGTAATATTTTCTCCAGTACCTCATTCATATTAAAATGATCGGACGGACAAGTATATATTCTTTTTCTAATGTTTTTTCTCTCTTTTTTCTTTGTGAGTTTTGGTGTTGAAAAAAGAAATGAAATGAGACTGGATCATAAAGACCTAAACCCATTCCATTGTTTTGAGATCAATTAATTGTGTGGTCGACTGTTGGTTTATTTGATTCATAGTTCCTAGTTGTAATCTTACAGCTTGTTTCCATCACTGCCTGAATTTTAATTGCTTTCAAAGACCACGTGTTGTTCTATATCTCACTATTAAAAATGTGTACTATCACGGTGCGTGTACGGAAGCGCCGTGATAATGAATTAACTATTACGGCGCTTGTTAAGCGCCGTGATAAACGTGACAATACCACGGCATCTAAAAAGCACCGTGGTATAGGATCTTTAACGGCACCTTTTGAGCGCTGTTGAATATATCTCTCACGGCGCCTATAAGGTGCCGTGATACACATATACCACGGCGCCTAAAAAGCGCCGTGATATTTAACTTTCACAGTGCCCATAAGGCGCCGTGATATACTTTTCTCGGCGCTTTATAGGTGTTGAGGTAGGGTCCCTATATAAAGGACCAAAATAACGAGCCCAGCAGAGCTACACTTGCCCTTTTCCTCCACTTCCAGCCATGGCCAAGAGTCACCCCCTTCTACCATTTTCACCGTTTTTTCTGGCCAACAAGGTATGTTTAAGTTTTGAAACTCATTTTTGTCACTAAAATTAGATTACTGATTGTGTTAACTATGATTTTGACCAATTATTTTGTAGAAATTTCATGTTTTAGGTTATATTTGAAAGAGTTTATATTTGAAAACCCTAATTTATCAAATGTGAATATCTTGAGCATACATTGATAATATTCACTCTTGTAATGCCGAATTAGACTATTTATTTACTAGAAATATTATTTTTGGGTAAGTTTTGCTATTTAAGTGAATTAATCCGAATTTGTTATTATTTTGTTGCTATTTTTTATTTATTTTAGGTGAAATGTGAGTTCATTTAGTTGTAAAAGGTTTCAAATTGAAAGTGTGTATATGAATTTATACGAATTTCATATTTATTTACTAGAAATCGTATATTAGGTTATACTTTTTAATTTCTATCCTTAGTGTCAATTTATCCAAATTTATGCAATTTTAATTGAATATTATGTAGTTTTTTAGAAAATTACATATTCAATGTTTAATTTAAAGTATTATGGATTATAGATGTTTAATTTTATTTATCATTTTAATTTACGTATAGGTTTTAGTAGAAGTTAGAGTACTGAGATTATTTGTGAATTGGCAAACTAGGCAAACTAAGGTATATTTTCTCAAATTTTTTTTCTTTTATTGACTTATGCGTGTCACTTTCATATTGGTTTTATCTCATTATTTTGGAAAATTTAAACTAGATGAGATATGATATCATATAGAAAATTGTATGTTGTGGTGATATGATGATGTTATAATTGTGTGGGATTGGTTAAGTTTATTATTTGTGTTGATATTATTTTGTCATATGTTATATTTGGTTGATTGACAAATTGTTTATAACAAATGAGACTATTTAAGAATAAATTAAGTTTTAAATTTGGTAGTACTTAGAAATATAAGAATAATTTGAAATGAATGTTAATTTATAATTAGTGGTTTAGTCACTCAATTGGTTAATGCTAGAAATAGGGGAGATTATGTACAATTTTTTATAGTACTCAATTTAGTTAGTTTTTTATATCAGTTTTTTATTTTTTATTTTTTTTTCCAATTGTGCTTAGAATAAATAAGGAATGGATATTGGCAGAAAGACTATCGACTGAATATAGAAAGGGAGTTGATAGCTTTTTGGAGTTTGCTATTGAAAATGGCAAAGATTCCAATTTAATTCCATGTTCGTGTATTAAATGTGGAAATTTGCAAAAGATATGTGTTAAAAAGATAAAAGAACACTTATATTTCAATGGAATAGATCAAAGTTATAAATAATGGATTTGGCATGGTGAAAATATTCCATTTACCGGATTTTCGTCAAAGAAGAGCATAAGAGATGATTATGAATTAGATTTAAATAATGATCTTTTTGAAATGATTGATGATGCATAGTATGAAACAGATGTAGATCCTATTAAGTTTCAATCATTGCTTAATGATATCGAGAAACTGATCTATCCGGATTGTACGAAATTTACAAAGTTGTTTGCATTGTTGAAATTGTATAATTTGAAAGCAAGACATGGATGGAGTGATAAAAATTTTTCAGACTTGTTAGCATTACTACAAGAGATATTGCCAAATAATAATGAGATGCCACCTTCCTTTTATGAGGCAAAAAACACTTTATGCTCATTGGGTATGCAATATGAGAAAATTCACGCCTGCCTAAATGATTGTATTTTATATCGAAAGAAATTTAAAGATGCAATTTGTTGTCCAGTATGTGGTGAGCCTAGGTGGCAACAAAATAAGAATTCTAAAG
>JXTB01000139.1:101572-166910 GCA_002914805.1 Parasponia andersonii
ATCATGTCCGTATTACCTAAAAATGTTCGATATGCAATCACCAGATTATGCTTATTTTTTAATGGAATTTGTTCTAAGGTGGTCGATATATCCAAGTTAGATGAACTACAATGTGAACTTATTGTAACATTGTGCATATTGGAGCAGTTTTTTCCTCCTAGTTTTTTTGATATAATGATACATCTTACTGTACATTTGCTTAAAGAAGTAAAGTTATGTGGTCCTTTTTATTTGAGATGGATGTATCCATTTGAGAGATACATGAAAATTCTAAAAGGATATGTTAGAAATCGAAGTCGGTCAGAAGAATGCATTGTAGAGTGTTACATCACAGAAGAAGTTGTTGAGTTTTGTTCAGAGTATTTGGCAAATGTAGAAGCTATCGGAGTACCCACATCTTCAAATATTAATAAAAGCATAGGTGGTGGTATCGTGTGTACAGTTAAACGAGAACAACTAGACCAAGCATATCGTACTGTGTTACAAAATATAACTGAAGTCCAACCTTTCATTGAGTAAGTTTAACACAAAATATAGCTGAAGTCCAACCTTTCATTGAGTAAGTTTCTCGGGTTAATCTTTTCCAGTCCTTGCCAATAACCCAAGTTCCATTATGGTTTCTAATTTTCAAAATGTCTCAGACTTAACTATGTTTTTATATATCTCCCTTTTCTGAACCTTTCAAATATAACATTCCGTTACCTGAAAGTACTATATTTTCCCTCAATCTGGATTCCAATAAACTTTATAAAAGAACTCTGAGGCTATAGAACCAGGACAAAGAAAAGGACAAGTATGACAAAAACACAGTTAATATAATATTAATCCTCGTTTTTATTTATTAAATTTAACAATCATATATATAAAGTGCATATGCCAATAATATGTATGCTGCTATCATATTCGATAATGTACATTAAGAAAAAGGTTAAGTAATACTAATATTAATTCTCTATATCATATTGTCATTGATATGTTTTCTTATACTATCGAAATTAAGAAAAAGCTAATTTAATGTAAAATAATAATAGCTGGCGCTAGGAATCACGTTCAATATATATACCAATATAATTGCTCTTTCTCTTGGCCCTCCCGGTCAACACAATTGCTAATTAATTTAATTTTCCTCTTTCTTGAGCATATATAATATATATAAGTTGGCCATTACAATAAAAAGCTCAGATATACATATGTAGCACCAATGATTTCAGAGGCTAAATTGAATAAAGGGCAAGATCTAGTGCAGAATACATGATATATGTATACATATTTGAAAGATATATAATAAAGCCAAACGAAAAGTAGAAGAGGAGAGAGAGAGAGAGTGTGTGTAGTAGTAGCAAGGAAAGCGCCATGCACATTAATTCTAGATAGATAGAGAGGTAAAGGAAATGGGAAAAAGCACAGAGGCGTCTGAAGATGTTTCGTAGTATCTGATTGTAGTTGATCTGAAAAGGAAAAAAAGCAGAGGCAGCCCTTTGTGTGAAACCCTAAAAACAATATTGTATATTTGTATACCTAGCTAGCTAGCTATATAGCAAAATTAGTGGTCCCTCCACAGGTCCACGTACTAGTACTACTCAGGCCATTTACTGACTCAATCCCAGCTTTCAGCTTTGTAGTGCTAGTCGAAGCTCAGTGACTCACTGACTTATTCTGCCCCCCTAATTTGCCTTTCATCAGAAAAACAAACACTCTTCTCTCTCTACTCTCTCCACCGCAATATCTAGGCAGAAATATATACATATATACACACACACACACACAGTTATATAGATTCAAATTTGTGACCAGTACACTAGAATCTATTATATACAACTCCGCTGTTCACATGATGTCTGCTAGCACTGAATTCACTTATTGACCAAATTAAGCACACTAGAAGGTCTTCTATTATATCCACATTATTATTGGTCATGATGCCTGATCATCACATATATATATGTCGTGGTGTACTAAATGTCGTATGACAAAAAATAACACCATTTGAGTGACAAATTTATGTGACAGTCCTAATATATATTGTGACATTTTAATTACCAATAGTGATATTACACATGATTTTCTAAAACACTAATTTATTATAGCAATAATAATATTAGTCATGACTACTCTTCTATCCATCGATTGCATGCATATAATTATTCACTACTCAAATATATATAAACTAAAGCAAGAAAAGTTTGTATTAATTAGCTAGACATGATAGAGGACTGCACCATGTTTGTGCCTATCTTCCGACATTTATTGCACACAAACTTATGGTCTTTCATGATACTGTTATAGTCTTCGCCCTTTCCCTCTCTGGCCCTCTATCTCTCTCTCTCTTGATATAGTACTGTTTAGTCATAGTAACCCAGATCATCTAAATTAAGTCCATAATTAACAATTAACGGGATTAACAATAGTCAAAAGACAACAGAACCAGGATTATCATTCTCACGTTCTTCATTATCATCATCGTTATCTTCTTCTCCTTCCTCTCCCTCAACCTCACAAAACTCCAGCGCGTGAGGTGCGTGGCCATTCCCGAAAGCCCGGACATGGTCCTTGAGGGACCTCTTGTGCTTGAAATCAGAACCACAAATACAGAACCAAAGCCTCCCGCAGTTCTTCTCGTGAGTCCGCCAGTCTCCCCGCACCGCAAAGGGCTTGGCACACTTGCGGCAGCCGAAGGGCTTGGCGCCGTGCTTGCGCTTGTAGTGCGTCTGCAGCGTGCGGAAGTCCTTCAACGGCCTCGCTCTCGGGTGTTCTATGTTGTTCTTGCACCCCTCCGCGCAACAATAGCATGGCAGCCTCAGCATTGACGAAGCTGGCTTTGTCCCTCTAAGTGATTCCGGACCCTTCCGGTACTGTGACCCGTGCCCCCACATATGCATCTAAAAATAAATTTGATACCATTAAAGAAAAAAATGTTGATCTAGATTGAGGCTAGGGTTTGGTGGTAGCTATATACTATATATGATATTTGATATATAGAAACACATACATTAGTATAGTAAATAAGTACTCAATTATATACCTATATTGTTACCTGCATGTTGTTGTATCTATTGAAGGTTTTGTTGCAAACGGAGCAAGAGAACTGGGTTGGACCGACGACGATTTGGGCAGCTGAGGGGATCCAATACTGGGCTTCATCAGTTTGAGTTTCATTGTTGTTGATAATGTGATGTAATCCAGAATCTGAGGGGCCAATATGAAGAGCCACGGTGACCCCATCTTTCTCCCTAGTACTAGTGGCACTACTATGTTTGCTACTTTGAATATGATTCCGATGAGGTTGGTTTGAGGAGGAAGAGGTTTGATGGAAGGTGGGTTCGTAGTGTTTGAGGACATTGTTTTGTTGACCGGGAGGACCGAGTGAGAGAAAAATGGAGTCTTCATGACCTAATTGTTCTTGGTTGTCTGCTTCCACTAAACGAGCTGTGTTATTATTAGAGCAAATGTAGCTGAAGGAGGTAATTGAAGAAATAGAAGTGCTTGGGGTGTGCATGTTAGCTAGCTAGTTGATTATGATGGTGGTTTTCTTAAAAGGAGAGAGAGAGAGAGAAACCGGAGGGTGAGTTATAAAGTACTGGCGTTTCAGAAAGGTATTGATAAGGAATGAATATATATATATATATATAGAAGAAACAATTTCCCTATCATTAGTATAGATATTACGTGGAAGATATACGTCCTCTTGCAACGTCCACAGAGATTAGAACAGACTGAATTATTATTACTGAGAACAAATCTTGCACTAATTCTGTTTTATATATACATATATTAATATACCATATGTATGCATGTTTAATTTTCAAACTATATGTATGTATTGCTTAAACTGGGACCACTAGTATTACATATTAGTGGTTGGATTTTGCATTAATATTAATAGTAATGCTTTCGTTACAAGAAAAAATGACTATAGTGATAATATCTATAGCAACAATAAATATCATCGCTATAGACTTATATGTATAACGACGATATTCAGTTTGTTGTCGCTATTGAAGGTCAACTATAGAAGGTTGACCAAAAATTCTATAACGATGACATATGTCGTCGCTATGGTCGCTATAAGGATAGGCTTAGCGACATATTATTATCGTCGCTATAGCATGTATGGGAAAACGCTCCCATGTATAGTAACGTACCTGCAAGAAAATAGGTGCCTTTTTTTTTTTAAAATTTTTTTTAATTTCAAAAAAAAATTAATTAATATAATAAGTTAAAAAACTATAGCGACGACAAATTGTTGTTGCTATAAGTGAATCCGAAAATTTGGGTGGGTGATTAGTGACTACCCAAATTTGACCGGAAGAAAAATTAAAATCAAAACAATGTCGTCAAGGCTATAGCGGCGACATTTAAAGTTTATAATGTCGCCGCTACAAGTCTGCAATATAAAAACTCACAAATCGTCTTTTTCCTTAGTTTTCGACATTTACCCATATATCTCTCTTTTTCACCCCTCTCTCTCTCTCCAAACACTGACAACG
This sequence comes from Parasponia andersonii, assembly GCA_002914805.1. Classification (NCBI taxonomy): domain Eukaryota; kingdom Viridiplantae; phylum Streptophyta; class Magnoliopsida; order Rosales; family Cannabaceae; genus Trema; species Trema andersonii. The sequence continues at coordinate 106,060 of JXTB01000139.1, forward strand.
TCTCTCTTTCTCTCTCTATCTCTAGGTAATGCACTCTCTCTCTCTCATTTTGTCTTTCTAACTCTCTCTTTCTCTCTCTCTCTAAGTGTAGCCAACGCCGCCACCATCCTCCGCCGCCGTCCACTCCGTTGCCGTCCACTTCAACTGGCACACCGGCTAGTTTTTAATTTTTTTGTTTTTTAATTATTTATTTAGAATATTAAAAATAGTAATTACATTATATTATTATTAGATTTATGTATTTGGTAGTAATATGTTAGTTTTATATAATAATTAAAAATAATGTGGTTAGATTATTATTAAGATATGGTTATATTTATATATTAGTTAAAAATAATAGGTTAGTTTATATTATCTAAATGATGTAATATGACTTTGTTATATTAGATTTGTGGTATAGTTAGATAATGTAGGATTATTTTGGATTTGTGATGTGGTGAGATTATTTTATTTTTTGGAATATTGTGAGATTTATTTAGATATATTAAATTATTTTGTTAGATTATGTTAGTTTGTGATTAAAATGAATATGTGGGATTAATGTTTGTATGAAAATGATATGGAAAAATTATATTTGTAAGTAATTATAATTTTAGTTTATACTGCGTATTTAAATTTTGATTTATGTTAGATTAGATTAGAAATAATAAAATTAGATTAATATGAATGTTATATTAGTGATTTGATATACTGATAAATGATGAAATTAGATTAGGACAAATTTTGTAATTTAATTAGAAATATGATGTAATAATAAAATATAATAAAAATTAATAAATGATAATAGAAATAAATAAATAATTTAATAATTTAATTTAATAAGATACAATAATAACAATACAAGAAATAAGAAAAAAGTAATAATAACTATTTAATACTTGTAGACCATAACTTATACATTTTAATTAATAATTAAATATTTAATGAAAGGTAATAAAATTAATAAATAAAGTTAGTAAAATGAGTAATTAAATAAAACTAGTATTTAAAATTTGATAATTATAAGACTTGAGTATTAGGTAATAATAAATAAAAAGAAATTACAGAATAATATTAATTATATAATTAAATTCAAATAATTAATTTATAATAATATTTTTTAAGAAACAACGTCAACTTTCTTTTAAGATTAGCTAATAATAATAATAATAATAATACATGTTAATAAATAAGCTTAAATAATAATAATACGTAAAATAAATAAAAGGTAGTAATAAATATGTTATCACAATAATAATAATAAAATACCCAAAATGCCCCTTAAGTTAAAAATATCCAAAATGCCCTTAGAGTAATGAAATATCAAAAATACCCAAAGAGTAATAAAATACTCAAAATACCCTTATAATAATAAAAAAAAAACTCATAAAATTTAAAAAAACGCAAAGATAACATTTTAATTTAGAAAATAATAAAATACCCAAAAACACTCATATAATTCACAAAATACCCAAAATACCCCTAGAGTAAAAAAAATAATCATAAAATTATAAATATCCAAAAAACAAAATTTAATTAACAAAATATCCAAAATACCCCCAAAGTAATGAAATAGCCAAAATGCTTTTAGAGTAACTAAAAAACTCATAAAATTTAAAAATATGATGAAATACCCAGATAATTCACAAAATACCCCTAGACTAATAAAATATGCAAAATGCCATTGCAACAACTAAAAAACTCATAAAATTAAAAAATATATAAAAACAACAATTTAATTAACAAAATACCCAAAATGCCCCTAGACTAATAAAATACCCAAAAATACTCATATGATTCACAAAATACTCAAACTGCCCATAGAGTAATAAAATACTCATAAAATTAAAAATATCTAAACGTAAAAATTTAATTAACAAAATACCCAAAATGCTCTTAGAGTAACTAAAAAATTCAGGAAATTAAAAAATATAATAAAATACCCATATAATTCATAAAATACCCAAAATGCCTCTAGAATAATAAAATACCCAAAATACATTTATATTAACTAAAACACTCTGAAAATTTAAAATACCTCAAAATAACAATTTAATTCTGAAAATAATAAAATACCCAAAGACAACAATTTAATTCAAAAAATAATAAAATACCCATATAATTCACAAAATACCCAAAATGCCCTTGTAATAAGTAATGCTCTTAGAGTAACTAAATAACTCAAAAAATTAAAAATATAATAAAATACCCGTATAATTCACAAAATATCCAAAATGCCCCTAGAGTAATAAAATACCTAAAATGTCCTTATAGTAAGTAAAAAACTCGTACATGTACTCTTAAAAAACCCAAAATTCCTTTTTTAAATTATGAACACTAGAATGATCACGACACGTAAACTAGTTTGGTATGTTCTTGATCATAACTGTTAGAGTTATTCAATTGTGATGATCAAGACCATTCCAAATGAGTTGACATGACATGTCACAACAAAGGTTGTAGTCACAGTTATAATGTGTACATTTATTTGTACACATAGTAACTTTAATACATGCATGTATTACTTTAGTCAGAAAAGAAATTATTATACACCCGTTTAGGAGTAGATGAGAGATTATACATCTCGATATTAATTCTTGAATTGTCCCATTTGGACAGTTTGGGACTACACGTTATGTGTTGTCGTTCACTTATAAATATTATTCTTTGGTCGATTTCTAATGGTATCTCCCTGTGTTCTCCGAAACTGTGGGGAAATACTGCCAAAATTTTGACGTGAATAGAACAATATTTGAGTGAATAAGAAACCATATAACAAAGTAATCTTGAATGGGATAGGGCTTTACCCTTTAGAAATAGAGTGAGAAGATAGATTTATGACATATTATAATCATGCATATAATCTTTGACAATAATTTCTAACTCGTTCTGACATCAAACAACAAGTACTATAAAAATATGTCAAATGACAAAAGTTGGATACTTTTGAAGAACCACTTTTCTAAGGAATATTAAAAAGGTGCAATGACATTTCTTAATAGAGCAAAAAGTTTTGTGAATGACCAAGGCAAAATTTATTGTCCATGTAAAGAATGTCGCAATGTGTTACATAAGACACTTGATGTGGTGAAGACGCATATAATAACTCATGGATTCAATGTAGAATACACCACTTGAACATTTCATGGAGAACTTGATGATGTGGACATTCTATAAAATGACATGCATGGAAGTAATGTTGTAGTAGATGAGATGAGAAATGTGATAAATGAGGTCCATTTACTCATGATCCTATTCATACTGACGTGAATGTGGACGAAGATAATGTAATGTCATCTTCTATGTTTACAAAACAATATGATGATTTGTTCTCTAAGGTTGAGTTAGAATTATATCATGGGTGCACATATTTCTCTGCCTTGAATTTCTTGGCTAAACTTATGCATAAGTTAAAGTAATGCAAAAGTATACATTTCTCACAAAATGTTACGGTATTTCCTATTGACACCATGGTTAAAGCGATTGTATGGGTCGTTCTAATGAGGAAGGAGTGTTAAGACATCCAGTTGATGGGGAAGTATGGAAAGAGTTTGATCACAGATATCCTGAATTTGTCAAAGAACCAAGGAATGTACAATTAGCAGCAAATAGATATCCTGAGTTTGCCACCGTGGCTATGCATGAAGAGTGTTATTTCATGATGTCATTGTTAATTCTTGGTTCTCAATCTCTAGGGAAAGATATGGATGTTTTTCCAAGGCCATTGGTTGAGGAATTGAAACAATTATGGGTTGTCGGGGCAGATACTCGAGATGCCGCTACTAATAGCATATTCAAAATGCGAGCTACCCTTTTGTGGAATGTTAATGATTTCCTAACCCGTAGTAGTTTATCTGGTTGGAGTGGCTAAGGTTACAAAGCTTGTCCAACCTATAATGAAGACACCCCTAAGGGACTATCTTAGAATTCGAGCATGTCTTAAGAGATCTATTATTGAAGGTTATATTATGGATGAAGCATTAACGTTTTTTTCAATGTATTTCCAAGGAATTGAGACAAAATTTAATCATTCTGATAGGAATGAGGATGCTATTGACATTGGTCCTCAAAAACACTGAAGTGTGTTCCAATCCCATTGTTGTCTTATTGAAAAAAAGACTTACCTGTCACTTGATACGCATCTTCGGAAGAAAGCTAAGTGGTACATATTAAACAATTGCCCGAAGATCCAGAAGTATTTGGAGTAAGCTCCAATAACTAATAAAATATTAAACCATTATGATTAGATGACATTATATTAAACTTTCACATTTTCCCTATAATATAGTGAACACACGTGGGAGCTCTAACAAAAAGGTGGGCAAAACCTGGATGAAATACAAAGACAATAGTTTCCAACTTGGTTTTATACGAAGGTATATAACTTATAATTCCTACCCTTGTATATAATAGTTGTTTTCATTATTGTCTAATTTATATTTTAATTGAATTAATAGATGCATCAATTACGTCAAAATGGATCCCCTGAACTAACTGATGAATTGTACTCATTGGTATATGGGACACACTTCCATGTCTCATCTTATTCTGCATGTATTGTAAATGGAATTCGATTCGTAACTCACACAAAGGATTCTAAACTATTGATTCAAAACAGTTGTATATTTGTCCCTGGGGTTGATAGAAATATATTTTACAGTTGTTAAGAAATTCAAGAGTTCAATTATATGGACACATATTCTGTTGTCTTATTTAAGTGTAAATGGTTTGATACTAATCCTAGAAAGAAGAAAATAAAAATAGAAAAAAACATAATAATTATAGTTATCAATTCTGAGTGGTATAAAGATGACCCACCATACTTGCTTCTCAAGCTAAGCAAGTTTTTTATATTGATGATTTGTTGAATGGTCTAAACTGTAGAATTGTAGGATACTTAAGTCATCGAGGTGGATGGGATATTCAAGATAATGATATTGAGCCAGTTGTTCTGTAAGATCATAACTCCTCAAACTTTGTCCTTATTATTGAACTTGGCGAGCTGGAGTCCATTAGTTATATTCGTGGGAGTAAAAGTTAACATGCTCAAAATTCTGATGATGTTATTCGCAATGTGGAAGAAGATAATTTTATTGATGATAATGAACTTGACCATAATGACACAATGTATAATTATATAGAAGATGAAGAAGAATTAAATATAGACGATGATGATGAAACAGATCAAGATGAACATGAAGATTATATTGACAGCGATGATGATTAATATAAAAATGTGATTAATTATCTATTTTATGATAATATTTGTTACATTATTAATAAAATATTTTTTATGAACATCATTTCTAGATGCATCATATCATATTTATACTATTCATCAATATTATTTAGTTACAGTAACTATTGGACCCACATATCATGGAGGAGATGCAAGTGGAGACCCTTCACCAGACCATTCATGTAACAGCCCAAGAATCCCGCTAGCAGATATTGTCCGCTTTGCCACTTGGGCCGAACCGCCCTCCGCAGCTCACGGTTTTCAAAACGCGTCTGATAGGGAAAGGTATCCACACCCTTATAAAGAGTGCTTCGTTCCCCTTTCCAGCCGATGTGGGATTTCACAGGTTTGGTCCAAGTGGCAAAGCGGACAATATCTACTCAAAAACTCGAAAAATGGAGAAGTTTGATATATATATATATATATATATATATTGTGTAGTTTGGTGATCGGCACGAAAATCGAGATCGGACGGTCGAGATTTTGTCTCGTTTTGCGTGCCACCGGTCCGGTATGGACCCGGACCCGAATTGGACAAGTTATATGTCTAACCTAGCTATTTTGGGTGCTAGGAATTCAGTGAAGAGGTCCGTTTGTAGAATTGAAGCTCCGGTGAGAAAGTTGATCTTTCGCACGAGGACGATCGAGGGCTTGGAATTGGATCCCGACCCTCCGAGCGATCGTCGACGACACTTTAAGGACCTAATAGCGTGGTGTCGTTATTCTCTTGAGGTAGGGGTTTAGTTACCTTCGTTTTATATCGGTTTTGAGTTAGATGGTATCAGAGCCGGTTCCCGAGTCGATGGTCAGCGGGGACGCTGAACCCTTAAGGGGGGGGGATTGTGAAATCCCACATCGGCTGGAAAGGGGAACGAAGCACTCTTTATAAGGGTGTAGATACCTTTCCCTATCAGACGCGTTTTGAAAACCGTGAGCTGCGGAGGGCGGTTTGGTCCAAGTGGCAAAGCGGACAATATCTGCTAGCGGGGTTCTTGGGCTGTTACAAAACCGCCCTCCGCAGCTCACGGTTTTCAAAACGCGTCTGATAGGGAAAGGTATCCACACCCTTATAAAGAGTGCTTCGTTCCCCTTTCCAGCCGATGTGGGATTTCACAATTCAAGATTCCTGCCCTGTGTCGATTAGGTACAAGGAATATTTTTATTTTGTCTAAGTAATACATAAAAATACATATATTTATCGTTCATTTTGTTTGATTGATTATTAATATTTTTTGATCCTTTGTAGTGTCGATCGATTAGAGGAAACGTTCAAAGAGTAGATTTTTGAACTTATAGAAGAAGCTCGATTCCTTGGAACCAGGTCAATAACTCCCGATCTTGTTTGACAAGTCCAAAGCTATATGGAGAGCTATTAAAAAGAAGCATAAGTATTTTTCCCGTCTTATTAGACTGCTCATTAGGAAGAATACAGAACCTTTTCATAAGAGTTAGGCAAAAGTTCCTATTGAACAGAAGACGAAAATAGAGCCTGGTGTCAAGGTCAGAATTTTTTTGTATTATTATGTTCTTATATTTTATTGAAATTATTTTTGCCAAATACTTTATTTTTTGGTTGCAGAAGTATTTCCAATATAAAGATGTAAGCAATGACAAGCTGCCTTAGGTATTCCAAGACATTAACCGCACCACTCAAGATATCTATAAGAACTAGAAGAATGAGCTCAATGAACACTTCAAGCTTAATGGAGGGGATGTAAACAATCTTGACCTTTCTCTGCTCATCGTTCTGTTCCTTCTAGTATGACTCAGGAGGTTTGGAACAAGTACGTGGATTATTTCAGCTCTGAGGAGTTTAGAGTTAGTATTTCATTTAATTTGTCTTTTATTACATTAATTTTATAACTATTACATTATTAACTAATGATTTTAAAATGATAGGCTATGTCTAGGAGGAATGCTAGTAATAGAGGACAGATAAAATATGTTAGTAGGTAGGGGCCTAAGTCCATTATCGCTAGTATATATGATATCGTAATCTTCGTACAACTTATTTCTTACTTTTATATTTTTTTATTGTTTTTGTTTATGTACTTATCAAATTCAATGCTCAAAGGAATCCTAAGACCGATACAATCGATCATAGAGAAGTACCGACAAAGGTATATGGATCTTATGACTAGCATGAAGCCTTTTGATGAAGTTGAGAAGAATTATGTGAGTAACTTATAAATTATTTGTATTCATTAAATGTCTACTAATTTTATTTTTTTACTAACTTTTTTCAACTATTTTTAGTATAAGATGGTTGAAATTCTCACGACTCAGTTGCAGTCTCAGGCATCTTCATCTGCCTCTAGTTCTTCGACACAGTCTACACCACCTCATATTAATGAGACATTGATTGGTGATAAGGTGCTTGGTGTTAGGAGATGATATAGGAGAAGAGTTGGTCCGAAGCTCAAGGGAGCTGCTAGTACTTCTTCTATGGTAGTTTCTCTTTCACATGATCTTCTTGTGCCTGACTCTGAGTTGCGAAACTTTTTTAGCTAGACACAGAATTATTTGGCTACTGCCTACTAGTGTGAAGCGGTTCTCCTAGCACAGTGTGATGCAGAGAGGTAGTACTTCTGCGAACAACTATGTTACATGTCTATCGCATTGGCGAGATTGGTTTCAAGATTTTTCATATGTTCATTCAATCACCTACTGCTCTTGATATTCTTCCGATGCCTTCGCCACCTACATTGCCTCCGAGATTCTGATTTGAACCTCTTTCTCCAACTTCCGACACACAAGACAACACAGATCAGGATGACATTGACTTGGATAGCTAGCTAGCTAGCTACATAGTTCATTTTTTTTCTTGTTAACTACTTTTATTAAATTTTTATTTTATGTGTATTTTTGTCATAGAATTATTTTTAATTTTATTTTAATTTAAAATTTTAAGTTATATTTTATGTTTCAAATATTTTCTATTTTTATTTTTTATAAATTTATTTCTAATTTTAAAATTTTAATTACATAAAAAAATTGTAATATCTATAGCGATGACAATGTTGGTCGTTGCTATAAGTTTTTTAAGTTATCTATAGTGACGACATTGTCGTCGCTATAACTATATTTAAATATACATTTTTTAAAAATATACCTATAGTGAGGATATCTTTCGTTGCTATAACTACATTATATATATTTTATTAAAAATATACCTATAATGACGACAAATGTCGTCGCTATAGTGTAACGACGGTCATTATCGTCGTTTTTTAGTTGCCATCCGACGACATTTTAGCAACGATAATTATCATCGCTATAGTTAATTATTTAGATGATATTTTTTTGTCGTCGCTATCAATAGTTATACGAACGGATCTATACTAACGATGCATTAACTATGACTTATTGCCCTATAACGAAGACAATTTTCGCCGCAATGAAGCATTTTTCCTTTAGTGTTTACTATGTGGTACATATATAAATTCTAATGAGGTTGCACGTGGACTGCAGGAAGAGATGAAATATTTGAAATGAGATGATAAAAAAGTGGGGTTTAGGGTTTTGGCATGTTTAGGAGTGGAGGAGACAAGGAACCGGCAAAGGAGGGAGGTTATAAGCTTCTGGTGGGGGCACACAAAATGCATAGAATAGCGTACCCACACACATAAAACTTTTCTTTCCTTTCTCTCGTTCGCGTTGTATACCTGATCATATATCTCTCATCTCTTTCTCTTTCTCTTTTTGATTTCTCCTCCTGCCCTCATTTACTACCGATTCCTGTTTCTCTCTTTTCCACTCTCTCTATCTCTCTCAGTCCAAAAGTAATTAATAATCTCGATAGTGATAGATATATATATATATCTATATATGCACAAAAATGAAAACACACAGTACATAGACATGGAGAACTGTAGATACTGAAAGGCGTGAAATATTCATAATCTCTCTGTGTCTCTTACCACCTAGCTACTTTTGTTATCAAAGGATGAGATAGTACTGATAGTGATAGTAATGGTGCCAAAATTATGTCACTAGAAAGAGACATTTCCATGCCAAATCCAACAACAACAATAAAATATTATAAGATGTGGGACATGTATCTGATCAATGCTTTTGTTAAATTCAGTTAATTTCTTTATAAATTTGACACTTTTATGGTACAGTTTTTTAATTAATCTGCTGCGTGGAATAAACATTTTATGTCCATCACGAGCGCATACTATTGTGATACAATCAAACAAACGAAGTATGTGCATCAGTTCGTTTGTGCATCACGAGCACTCACTATTTTGATAGTACTAAATGGTGTTACAAACAAATACACATCAAATTTACACTTTTAACCAATTTTAATCTTTTATTGCGGTAATAGTTATGTGAGTCTCGTTATGAGATTACTCCAAAAAAGAATTATGATGCATTAATGTCACGCATCTCGCGTTAGTGTATTACTAACCTAACTAGATCATATCACTTTGAACATTTATGAATCTCTCAATCACCAACTGATCATCAAAAATCGTACAGCACCAGGTAAAAAAATGTCTCGTATTATATCAAATGTCCCAATTACAGAGATCGATTGTTGGGAAACGTCCTTTAATAATCTGATCGGAAGTACATATCTCAAAGTTTCAATTAATTAACAAAAATTGGACCGTTAAATATTCCAGCCATCCCATCAAATAATTGAGACCCTGAAAAGAAAATAAACTTATGTACTAGAAGAAAAATAAAAAAAACAAGACAAAACAAATGATCACATCAACGTGCGTCTTCCCAAAGCCTTAACTCAGAAAATCACGAACCAAAAGAACTGGCAAAAGAGTACTAGGTATTATCCTTATAGTTCCCCCCTGCTGCCTAGCTAGCTATATATTAGTAGTAATTATTTGCCTCCCTATTATAATATATAAGGCTTGATTATAAGACTTATAAGTAAATAAACAGGCCTCACATTCAAGAAAAAAAAAAAAAAAAAAAAGATAGCAGGAATCATGCATGCATATCTAACCGACAGGAGTTGCTTTGGCGCAACCACTAACATATAGGATTTGATGTGCATTGAACTGTAGACCTTTTGTTTTTTTTTTCACGTATTGATGTGTAGATCGATCAAATATTGATGGATGGCTAATGAAGTTCTAGGTGAAAAGAGGTCAAGTATGGGGACTGACGAAGCACGGAAATTCCCAGTGTATAGCAGCTTTAACTCGGCCCTTTTCGCTTTTACTTGACAAAAATCTTGAACTAAATATATATGAAGGTTATAGTTCTTTCCCCATTACTTTATTATCAAATTATCTCTCTAACGTTTTGTCCTAGCTTGCTACCATACATATATGTATATAATGATTGTGGAACATGAAAGTGTCTTTTTTTAAGGCGGAAAAAAAAACAATTGTAATGAAATTTTGGCCAAAAAAAAGTAAAAAATTTGCAACAATAATAATTTGAGCTAATTTTTTTTTTTATCTTTTTTCTTTTTCTGGTCAATCCTATATAACTAGCGGTGCAGATCTTTTAAGAATTCCAAGTAATTTTACTACCTTAATTTGAGATGTATATGACCATATATGTGTATAACTATAGGGTAATTTAGTTAAAATCTCGCTAATGAACATGGTTTGTATACTTACTTTTGGCCTATCCATAATGAAAAATGGTAGCTAGAGTTTGCATAGTATATTAATTAGTCAGTGCTTTGGGGCAACTATTTAAGGTTCTGGCAGGACAAACATGGTCTTAAAGGGGCTTGTTTCAGGCCTATCCGAAAGTGGAAACAAAATTTTCCGAGACATAGCACATGCAGTACACGCTATTAAGTTTTCTGAAAAGCAAGTGATGACTGAACAACTTTATCAGATATATAAATAACCGAAGTTCATAGTAATCAAATGCCTATTAATCTTTCAAAAACAACTTATATATAATAAGGAAATCTATATATTTATTCCTTTTAAATTTTCAATATAACAGTAGAATGCGACGTCTCATTTTGTGCAGTGCTTTTGACGCTCATTTCTTCTTCTCTCTCTCTCTTTCTCTTTTTATTTCCTCAATTATGGATTTCCTTTTCTATAAGGAAAAAAAATAGCACTAAAGGAATATGGCGAGGAGTAACACATTTATAAACGCTACATAGAGTATCCTACCTAATACATTAGCGAATACAGGTAGTACTAAAGGATTTTGATCAAGAATCGATCTTTCATATATAAAAAACTATAATTTCGCATATATGTTGTCACAACTTTTTTTGTGAGTCGTGACTAAGAGTCTTGTTTCTAGTAGTGCCAACATGTTATGTTTCAGGCATATATATAACTAAGCCAAAGGAAGAAAAGAAAACAATGTTAAAGTTTACAAGCTTCGGAGGGCTCAAAATTTAAGGCTCCAATTTATAATAATATTTAAGAATGTTGTATACACGGACAAATTGAAAGAATTATTCTCAGATTGAAAAAGAAAAAAAACAAACAAAACCTATTATTTTAATTGATTAATATTGATACTACACTAACTCACATACTCACATCTTTAAACCTTTCCTTTTTCTGCTAAGAATTTCGTCCCCAGTAACTACTCTACTCGATCACCATATATCTAGTTGGACAGTAGCGATCATGCATATGAATCATTTTACCTTTACTGTAATAAAGAGTATTTCTCACTGTCATGTGCCCATCCAAGCTACTAATTTATCTCTTCTACGTGAAAAGTTAAAGTTAAATTACTTTTCTTTTCATTTTGGTCTCTTTTACCATAAAAGCTTAATTTGGTTACAAAAGATTAGACCCTTTTACCCTAAGTTAGAAGAATTTTCCGGTGGTAGCTCTAGCTTTTAGCCTTCCCCACTGGCAGTGATCCAGTTAAAGAGTGTCTTTTCCTATCATATATACCGAACCAATTGAACGAATCTTAGTTCAGAGGGATACTGAGAATCACTGAAGATCATCTATACACTCCCGAATTTATAACTCAGTCCTGAGATTTTGAAGAATCCAAGAAGAAAATCACATATATGCGGTGATAAGCCAATGAATATTTTATTAGTACAATTAATTTATGAAAACTGTAGCTATAAATTTGTACGTACGCATGGGATCTTTGCCTTGTTATTTAGGTATATGTGATGACTTTGAATGTGAGAAAGGCAAAGTAAATGTGTGAAACAAACGGGTAATGTCTTCTCACTTGATATATTCATATATGTATTTTGTTTGGTTCATGAGAAAGGGAAACTTAGAAAACGCCGCCCTACTTGTGATTTTTCACATGTACTAGTAGCTGTGTATATAACTGAGCTAATTAATTACGTACTGCCAGTGCCACTGCCCATGGTACTTCCATTTTTTTTTTGGTTAAAACATGGTGCTTCCAATTTTTTTTACTTATATATGATGGCTAATTTTGCTTTTTGTTGGAACTTTTTTTAATCAACTCATGGTCACTCGTGGTTATACAACACTTATTAATTGTTCAAATTAATGTAGCAATTGATTTTCAATTATTAGATAGAATATTAAAAACTTATCAAATTAAAAATAAATAAATATTACAAACAACAAAAGGAAAAGGGAGAAAAATAAAAGGTACGGGAAAGTTATGTGATAATAATTATAAGCCATTCATATCTAGATATAGGTCTCATAAAAACCTGGATTTTAAGCGTGTAAATTGGGAATTTTACTAATTTCTAGATTAAATAATAAAAGGATTTAATTGTAAAATTTTTTTGAAGATAAAGACTAAAATGTAATTTCATGAGAGACTACGTTACAAGGATTTCTAAAGTTGGGGACCAAAGTACAATTTTAGAAAATTGCATAGTGCCCATTATACGGGGTACATGTGGCCCATTCTTCTTCTTCTTTTTCCATCTCTCTCTTCCTCCCTCAGATCTCTTTCTCTATCTCGTCCTTCGACCGAATCAGCCTTCAGCTACAGCTTCCCCCCTACGTGCAACTTAAGCCATCGTCCGACCAGCCAAACTATCGATGGAGCTTCATCATAGCTCCACAATGCCAGCACTGTCGTCTCCGAGGTTGCCAGAGCTCCACAGTGCCATCAGAGATGCCAAAAGTACTGCAGATATTTTTGATCACCGGCGAGTATTCTGGCTGCTAAAACTGGATTCGTTAGATTCGTCTTATCGCAAGGATCATCAAGATATGTGTTTCACAATCTCATTTTGCCCAATTTAAAAGTTGATATTTTTAGTTAGTTTTAGATTGGGTTTGACTTTTTGATCGGACTGTTCGAATGTGTTTTTTATTTCATTTTTGGAATGTACTTGAGAAATAAAGAAGATTGATATATATACATATATATATAGGCTATGTTTGCTAATTGATACAAAAAAATAAATCGGACAGCTAAGATTTATCTCATTTTGCGTGCTACTGATCCGATTTCGGCTCAAACCTGAATTGGACAAATTATATATCTAAGCTAGTTATTTTGGATATTAAGAATTTAGTGAAATTGTTTGTAGATTTGAAGCTCCGTTGAGAGTATAGCTTTTCACAAGAGACTGATTGAGGGCTTGGAAGCGGTTCCCTTCGAATGATCGTCCAACGATATCTTGAAATTCCAATAGTATGGTATCACTATTCTTGTGAGGTAAAAATTCAGTTACCTTCGTTTCATATCATTTTTGAATAAAGCTTATTTTATTTAACATATGATAACAAACATAATTTTAGAATTATTTTGGATATTTGTGATGAAATTGGATTGTATGATATATATTGTATTACTCTGAGACTTTTCTAAGTGTAGGTTATTTTGGGTATATAAAAATAAGGTCGATATGCCACCCATTTTTTTATAAAACTTAATATGCCTATTTTATTGGAAAACCAGAGTACGACTATTTTCATACTTCAATTCTATATTATATATGTTATAGGTATTGGAATAATATCCTATCAAGCAGTTTATTATTTAGACATTGCAAACAATATTTATTAGATTATTTAGTATCTATTTGTTATTAATAAATTCCATGTTATGAATTTCTATTTTATTTATGTCCTATTGATATACATGTGATGTGTATATTTATCTTATACAAACATCTAAAAGATTTCAAGACATAAAATGGGTAATAAAGAATTATTCGTATGATGAGTTCATATGTAGGAGACATTATATTCTTTATTTTATTATGCCTAAATTAAATTATTCGCATTCTGTATATTGAAGATGGAATACTTTAGTATGCCATAGAATATAGTGTTGTCTATTTAATTAATGAAGTCTCTAATTATCGAAGTGAGTCTTCGGGTAGAAACACTAGTATATTATAAGAAAGTTATAGCAGCATTGAATAGGACCTAGTGAATTAGAATTTGAGATTAAGTGCCGTAACTCAAATTTCTAATTTTACTAATCTAGCACTACTGTAGAAAACCTTAATCCTAGTGATTAACGAACTTACTTTCATTTGTTTTGTCTTTTTGAGTTACTAAAGGACTAGTTCTGATTTATAATTCGAACTCCGGTATCTTAGAAGATAAGGTATATGAAATGTGTAGAATGTTTTTCATGGTGGACACCATGCATATGATATCACTTTGAGTTTTTTCAAGTACTTGGATAATATAAACTAGTGTCCCGGTATTAACTATGTGAATTTGACTGTGTTGGTATAAGCAGGTACAAACACCATAGTCAACTATTATCCATTAGATGAAAAATGGCAACTCAAAGGTAAATATATACTAGAGGGATAATACAGTAATTTCACCCTATAGGTATAGTATATGCTAAATGGATCAAACTAATTAATTGTTAACAATTTTCATAGAAAATAAATGACATTTAGTCCAAGAGTTCAATATTGGGCCTATAGTGGTGTGCCCCAATATTAATGGACAAGACCCAATCATAATTAAGAGTTAATTATGATAGTGAGTATATGGTCTATTAGAGCTTGGGCTTTATGGATCCATCTGGTCCCCTGTCTAGCTCAAATTAAAGCCCAATAGTCATTTGATGATCAATTGATCCCAACAAGCCCAATAAACACATTAGGGTTTACTAATCCTTCTATAGTTAAGAAAAAAGTTCTCTAGCAACAAGACACAAATATTACACGTGAAACACCCCATTGAGAAGAGAGTGTCACACGAAAAACAGAAAGAGAGAGAATAGAGAAAATTGTCCACCACTAGGGATTCACTGTCCTTGGTGTTTCGGCCATCTCGGAGAAAACGGTTCGAGGAGATTGTCTTCTTGTTCATCTGCGAATCTTTTTGTTGGGAATCAAGAAGACGAGAAGGTTGTGGAGCGAATCTGGGTATTGTTCTCGTCTAGATCAAGAGTTAATTCATGTTAGATCATGATCCGAAATGTTTTGTAAATAGAAAAATTGTAAACGATCAATTCTACTGCGTTTCTTGATTTTACAAAACTATGGTATTCTTGAAAATGATTTTATGAAAATATTTTCCAGAAATTTATTCCAATAAACACCAGCAATAGGATCATACATGAGTATTATATTAGCATCATGCATTTACGATGCAATGTTGTGTGCCCCACTATCGATGTAGAGTCCGTAAACCTGCGCAGGGCTTGATTTCTTTGATTACTTCCCCATTGGCAAGCAAATGTAATACGATTGCCCCTCCAAGTTCTGTAAGTGACATATAAGTGTCCCCTCTGGGTGTAGGTTTAGATATCAGACAGGTTGTTTGGTACACTTAGTGTCCTCATCTTGAGTTTCCATTGATAAGAGAAAGTGAGTTCATGGGTATGGGTTCATTTGTATCACGTGCTTAGGAATTGAATAGTTTTGACTATGTTGATTTATATACATATATATATATATATTGTTGAGATTTCGCCATCATTTCTCGAGACTATCCAATAGAGTCAGTGGCAAGATCGAGAATTAAGGAAAATTTGGAACCAACTTTAGAATGGTGAACAGTTAAATGTTTGGAGCACTAATATAGAAGAATTCTTGCTATTTAATAAGAAATTAATCATGGTCAATGAACCTAACCTTTGAAAAACTATTCTAACTAAGGCTCACAAATCAAGGTTCACAGTATATCCTGGTAGTAATAAGATATACCAAGACTCAAAAAGACAGTATTGGTGGAAAGGTATGAAGAAGGATGTGGCTATCTTTGTAGCCAAGTGTTTGACTTGTCAACAAGTCAAGGCTGAGCACTAGAGGCCAACTGAGTTACTCCAACCGTTACCTATTTCAAAGTAGAAATGGGATAAGATTACGATGGTCTTTATGACTAGTTTGCCTAAGACTTTGAAAAAGAATGACACAATTTAGGTCATAGTCGATCAGTTGACGAAGAGTATTCACTTTATACCAATTGACTACTCACTTATTAAGCTCACTAAACTATATGTGGAGAATATCATACATTTGCATGGTATGTCTTCAAGTATAGTTTCTGATAGAGATTCAAAGTTTACTTCTAAGTTTTGGAAAGCCTTGCAGAAGATGTTTGGTATGCAGTTGGATATTAGTACAGCTCACCATCCTGAGATAAATGGCCATTCTGAAAGGACTATTCAGATTCTTGAGGACATACTATATTATTGTATACTGGATTTTGATAGAAACTGGGATAACCATCTTCTTTTAGTGGAATTTACTTACAATAAGAATTACCAAACTAGTGTGAGAGTGGCTTCACATGAAGTGCTATATAGGAGGCTGTATAAATCGTCATTATGTTAGGTAAGACCTGAAAAGCATATTACTCTTAGACTTGAATTGACTGAGGAGACTATTAAAAAGATTGAGGACATCCAAGGGAGACTCAAGGAGATTCAGAGTCTCTAGAAGAGTTATGCAGACCCTAAGAGGTGTGAGGTAGAGTTTGATACTTGTTATTTCGTAATCTTGAAAGTAACTCCAAGGCGTGGTATTACAAGATTTGGAGTTAAAGATAAGCTTACTCCAAGATATATTGGTTCGTTTGAAATCATTGAGAAAATTGGACCAGTGGCGTATCGCTTGAATCTACCTACACAGTTAGGTCATATGCATAATATGTTCCATGTATCAATGTTGAAGAAGTTCGCATGTGTATGTACCAATCCAAGAAGATGTGTCCTATGAAGAGCAGCTTGTCCACTTGTTGGCAAGAGAGTTGAAAATGCTTCGCAACATGGAGATTCCACTTGTCAAGGTATTTTAGGAACACCACAAGGAAGACGAGACTCCTTAGAAACTCAAGACGGAGATATATGAGAAGTACCCTCATTTATTTAACTTTCAGTTAGAAGTTGTATTATGATGTAAACCTTGATACGTAATTGAATTTCGGGATGAAATTCCTATAAGGAGAGGAGAATATAAAAACTAAAATTTTAAGAGAGTAAATTAGGAATTTCACTAATTTTTAGATTAAATAATTTGGGGATTAAATTGCAAAATTTCTTTGGAAATAGGGACTAAAATATAATTTTTTGAGGGACTAGATTGCAAAGATTTTGAAAGTTGGGAGTCAAAGTATAATTTTAGAAAATTACATAGTGCCCATTATAAGGGGCACACGTGGCCCATTCTTCTTCTTCTTCTTCTTCTTTCTCTCTCTTCCTCCCTTAGCTCTCTCTCCTCCTTTAATCGAAGCAGCTGCCAGTTACAGCTCCCCTCCATGCGCGCCTCCGGCTGTTGTCTAGCCAACCAAACTACTGGCGGAGCTTCACTATAGCTCTATGACACCAATACGACCAACCCAGAGATCGCCAAAAACACCAAAAGCATCGCAGACATTTTTTATCACCGGCAAGTATTCCAACTGCCATTTGACCTTAAATTGGGCTCACTAAATTCATCTTTGCAAGGATTATCAAAGCATATGTTTCATGATCTCATTTTGCTTGGTTTGAAAGTTGACTTTTTTGGTTAGTTTAAGCTCAGCTTTGACTTTTTGATTCGACTGTTAGATTGTATTTTTTTTTTATCATTTTTGGAATATACTCGAGAAATAGAGAAGATTGATATATATATAGGCTATTTTTAGTGACTGACACAAAAAACAAAATCAAACGGCTAAGATTTGCATCATTTTACGTGTCACTAGTCCTTAGTTTTAGTCCGGACCCAAATTGAACGAATTGTACGTCTAACTTAGCTATTTTGGATACTAGAAATTTATTAAAGAAGTCTATTTATGGATTTAAAGCTC
Source organism: Parasponia andersonii (assembly GCA_002914805.1). Taxonomy (NCBI): domain Eukaryota; kingdom Viridiplantae; phylum Streptophyta; class Magnoliopsida; order Rosales; family Cannabaceae; genus Trema; species Trema andersonii. The sequence continues at coordinate 124,414 of JXTB01000139.1, forward strand.
TATTGAGAAGTTGGTTTTTCACAAGAAAGTGATCGAGGGCTTGGAATCAGTTTTCAACCCTTTGAATAATCGTTCAACGACACCTTGAGGTGTCAATAGCGTGATATTACTATTCTAGTAGCTAAGGATTCGATTACCTCTGTTTTATATCATTTTTGAATAAAACTTACTTTATGCAACATATGATGACAAATATAATTTCAGAATTCTTTTAGATATCTGTGATAGAATTGGATTGTATAATATATTATATTACTTTGGGACTTTTCTGAGTACAAATTATTTTTGGATATATCAAAAATAGGGTCGTTATACTATCTATTTTTCTGTAAAACTTAATATGCTTATTTTATTGAAAATCAAAGCACAACTATTTTAACACTTTAGTTTCATATTGCACGTATCATAAGATCAGACATGAGTACCATGTTAGCATCGTGAATTTATAATATGATACTACATATCCCATCATCAATGTAGAGTCCGTAAATCTTCTCGGGATTTGATTTCTCTAATTACCTCCCCATTGGTAGGCATAGGTAATATAGTTTCCTTCCAAGTTTGGAAGGCCACACATAGGTGTCGCATGTTGGTATGGGCTTAGGTGTCAGGCAGGTTGGTCGGTACACTTAGTGCCATCATCCTAAGTTTCCATTGATGAGAGAATATAAGCTTATGGATATAGGTTGATTTGTGTCATGTGCTTATGAATTGAATAGTTTTAACTATATTGTTTTATATACATATATATATATATATATATATAGATTTCTGAGTTTGGACTATTATATATATGTTTTGGATTAAACTGACAATACAGGTACTTTCTATCACTAAAATATTTTCAAACGAGATAATTACTTTCCTGTTGGGAATTTTATACTTATCCCTTACCTTCCTTCCTTGTGTGATGTTCAGTGCGACCTTGGTGACTAAAAAGATTAAGAGGCTCTCTTTGATTGCAGTTCGTTATCTGAGTAATGCTAGAAGCTTGGTATTATTGTAGTATTTGGATTATTTAGATTTTGATTTAGTATTGAACCAAGATTAGTACTTTCTATTAAGTCTGTGAACTTCTATATGCTATTTTGATATTTGATATTTGTTGTGGATGATAATGATACTCAAACTTAAATTTGATTAATGTTTTTCGATCATTATTCGATCTATGTTTAATAGTGTATACGAACTGTGAAAGAGATTCACAGGATGAAATTCTAAATATTTTATTTAAATAGATACTTTATAAAATTGAAAATTTTAAAATGATTCAAAGAATTTTCTATGTTAGTAAAATTTCTCTTCTACCGTTGGCTCGGATTTTAGGTCATGACCACTTTAGTAACATCCTGTATAGTACTATTAACAGTTCACGAGCACAAATATGTATTAACTTATTACAATACCCAAATCTACGACCTAATTAAATAATATGTGGAGCAAATTAAATTACAGTCTTATTGGCATAAGTAATGTTGAAACTGTAAGATGTATATTGTTGCAGATTTTACAATAGCTACGCAAGTGCACGTGCCGAAACAAGTAATATAGTAGTGAGTGAGTATCGTCTCTACAGGGATTGATTACCAAAATTATTTGTAAAATCTAAATGTCAAACAAGCTAGTTTAACGAATGAGAAATAAAGATTTGTAATAAAATAGCAACAATTTAAAGATGCAAGCAGAAAAGTAAATATTAAGCAAAAAATAATGAGATCTAATCAAGTGATTGTGAATCAGTGGTGTGGATAAGATGGGATTATTGAATCCTCCTTGGTTGCAAATCTGGGTTTAATTGCTGCAGCAACGCCTATGGCAAAATCACTCCAGTAACTGAAAATTCAATCTGTACATATTAATCTTCCGAATTCAATATGTTTAAGGTTCTTTTAAACCAGATTTGACATATTCCTATGCTAACCCAGTTCTCAAAACATCATTTATAGTATCAATTCTCAATGGGTTTGCATGGTAACAATATATTCCTATACCATTACTAATTCAAAGATCTACTAAAGAGATGATTGAATCATACATCATTCAAGCTAAGTCCAACTAAGATTAACCTTTCCAGAATTAATCCTAATTTGTTTATCCTAATTATTGATGGCCAAGCAACAAAAGGAAATAATAGTGAAGTGCACTTGAACGAACTAGAGGAAAATACCATAAACATTTAAAACAACTTTAATCCATCATTACAATCTCAGATTCATCATAATCCCAGTTAAGGGAACTTAGCTCATGGTCTGAAATGTAAAAATCAGCAACCTAAAATGCTCCATAAATTACAGAAAGTTCAAGAAAAGAAAAAGAAATTAAATACAAAGAAGATTAAAAGAGATAAAGAATGTGCTAGCTGGATGATGGTGGTTTTACTCCTTGCTGTTGCCAGTACTCCTCCTTCTTCTTTCTTTCTTCTCTGTACTATTACCTCTCTCCCCTTTCTTTCCTTTTCTGTATATCTCTCCTCGTTCAGCCGCCTCCCCTTTTTTTTCCTTTCAGTACTCTTTTTCCTTTTATATTAGGGTAAATGAGGTATCCTAGCACACGTGTCAGCCAAATAGAGGGGTAAGGACCACTTTTCTTCATTTCTCTTTAGCTGGTATTTACTTGTTAGCTGTCAGCACCAGCTATACGAAATATATGCCAGCTGTTCAAAATAAACGCCAGCTGGAAATTGACTCTGCTGTTCAGTGTTGCTCTAGCGTGCTGCTGCAGCAAAGTTGCTTCCAGCTTTGACTTAAGTTCAGCTTTCCTTTTAGGATGCTGCCATTTAATCTCTGCAGGGCTTAAGACCAGATTTCAGCAATTCTAATAAAAATCAAGGGAAATAAGATAGATATTAACTAGATTAGATCTTAAACATCAGCAACGCCAAAAACTAAAATAAAGTAAAGAAAAGCACCTAAACTATAAAATTTATTCTTCTAAAGCAACTAACCTAAGACTAAAAACACACAAGATAACTCTATTTTCGTAGAGTTATCATATATATATTAATATTGAATCGAGTGCATAGATGCTTCCAATCCTGTAAAGATCGAAATTTTCGTAGTTTTTGTCACAACGACTCAATCAGGCAAAATTAACTTAGAGTAGATTTTGCTCAACTGGTTTCGATTGTTGAGGAGTTTGGACATTGCAATGTAGAGGCACGGTACATATCCAACCATAATGGATTGGATGAATTTCGGTTTTAGACTTGAAAATCCGATGAACCGGTCAAATCCAATCTAACGTATGTAAAAGTATAAAACACATTTTTGTTTATATTAGTCTAGGTAACATTAATTAAATTAATTTATACTTGCAAAAGCTTTATTTGTTAATTAGAGATTTTTTTCTTGGATTTGTAGACTACTTATTGTATGCATTGAACATAGAAGTATAACTAAGTTAATTATGATGCATATGACTACTTTGTAAAGTAACGAAGAGTTTATATATAGATTCTCCTAGGTCAGAATGTTGACAAAAAAACTCCTGTTTTTGGAATTAAACTTATTGACGACAGTTGTTATTATTGGATTTATTCATTTAGCCTTTTTTTTTTCTGTGTCGTATTCAATCAGTTATATTAGGTTTGGTTTGGAGAATTAGCTTATTTAGTGGAGGAATTTTATCTTCCAATTTAATATATATTTTAAGATAAATTTTTTATAATAATAGATTTCTTATCTTAAAAAAAAAAAAAAAGAATAACTAAGTTAACATTGAGGTATTTTTTTTTTCGTTTATGAGTTTGAAAATTAATCTTTAAATTAACCAAGGGGTGAAACATATATCCAATCCAATCTAAGCCCAATTGGATTGGATGCCCAACTACAAAATCCAATGTTTCATTAGATTAGATTGGTTTGCATGTGCAAAATCTAGAACCATTATTGAACCCCAGGCAGAGGTAAGGTTGCTTAATATGTGGATTGGAAGGTCGATATCGAACTTTGCTTGCAAAGACAAAAAACCATGAACTAATTTTCACAAAAATATTTAAATATAACGGTTTAGCTATTTTTAAATTTACAGCTATATGATCCAACAAAGTCCTCCTTTAAGCAGTCATAGCTTCTCTCCATGTCTCAACACTTGATGGTGCATGACTCTTTATAATGATGCCAATCTCATGGCAAGAATCAAAGCATCTACACTAATGGTCTATAGTACTCCGCAAAATTTTGCTATGGACAATTTATGACTCATGTGCTTGCTAAGATTTAATCTGTTTTACTATTCTTGTATTTCATCTTAACATTTCTTGTTGATAAAGAATTTGCAAACAAAAAATAAATTAATTAGCAATAAAGTATAGAAGTTCATGAACAAAAAGAAAAATGACACATAAACTCTGGGAATATTGTTCCCGGTTCCGTGAGGGAACATTATATATGCCATGCTTATAAACTCTATTTGTGGTAGGTATTTGTATTTTAGACCGAATGGGTACTAACATAGACGCATTTATTAGTGGTTACCAAAAAATAAAATAACACGTAAACAGAGACTAGTCAAATGGTCAAATATAAAGTGGATGAGATACTGGTCAAATTATGAAATATGAGGTGAATAAGGCACTGGTTGAATAGTCAATTAAGCATGTTTACGACATATTACATGATATGATTAATAGTAATTTTCTACTCATACAATATCGCTCTAAATTAAGCCACATGTGACATTATTTTACATTTCGGTTGAGTAATGTAACACGTCATTTGTATATGATGATTTATAGAATTATTAGAAAAAGTGATAAAATAATTGTGACAAATTTAATATATAATGAACCAAAAATATTCCTATACAAATATGTAACTGTGAGAAGAGGTATGTATATAATGATTCAAACAAATAAAATGAATTAAGGAATATTAGACAACTTTATGCCGAACTTGAGCAAGGTTACTTTGGGATCTGTCATTGGAATACAGTTCTTTATTAAGTATACATACTTTCATAAAATCTGTTATATGGCTTAACATATCCGTTTAACTGAATGACGGTTATTGAGATTAATTAATTCAAAAGAAAATCAGTCATTACCCGTAAACTTATGTGCACGTGTAAAATATATATATATCTATATATATATTCGCATATTTATTAGATAAGGAGCACTTTAGTTTCTATGTGAAATTTTATGTTATTAATCATAAAAAAAAATAGATAAGTATAAAAGCATTTTACGAATAAGAAATATATCTGTTACTTGGGGTGAAATTAAGATGCTTCAATTAATTAATATAAAAATAAAGGAAACAATGTCAAAAGATTGGATGGGAGAGTACAACTCCCGTAATCTAAGAACTTGGATCAATAACTGGAGATGGACTACCCGCACTTAATAATATTTATGATACCGATGGTGTATTTCATATTAACTTCTCATTTTATTAAACTATCACTTTTTTTTTCCTCTTGTCATATATGTTTCCATGTTCTCTCTTGAATCTTTTTTTTTTTTTCCAATCTTCCTTGTCACTCTTTTTTTCTTTTAGGCTTTCCTCGTTGGCATCTTTTCCTGTCATACCCTCCTATTTATGGGTGGAGGCTTGGGTTTGTTAACCAATTCAGGTTGTGTGTGGCAGGCAGTTAGTGTTAAAAATAAACTTGTTTAAGTTCTTAAGAAGTGTTTGAAGCCCATCAACATATAGTCCAATAAGTTAAAGTTAGCCCAAGTGCAAAATTCATAAAAGAAAAAAGTCCAAATCTAACTTAAAGAAGCCTTCCACCTAGAATCTTCTAGTGTTAGCTAGATATTAGCTTTTTACATGTGAATTATTTGATTACTTAGATTATTATTAGAAGTGTATAGAAGAAAATATATGTGGCTTAAGGATTTTAGTAATTGTTTATTTGTGTGGTTCTCATTGTTTCTCATATAGTATAAATACCCCTCCTCATTTGAGTTCTAAGTATCAAGTAAGAAGTAAAGCTTCTAGAGTGAAGAAAAGAGAGAAAGAAGCATAACTTCTAGTGAGTGAGTAAGTTTAAAGAATGAAGTTGAGAATTTTCTCTTGTAAAAGTTTTTGAGTAAATAATAAAGTTTATTTTACTTTCCAAAAAAGTGGTATCAGAACCAGGTTATGAGTTCTCATGAAATTCTAAGTATGCTCTGTGGTTGCAGTTTTGACTGATCTTCTACATCAGAAAAGAATTCTTGAGATTGAGAGTATTATCTATTTGTTCCAAACATACTACTATTACAAATCAAATCAAAGAGTTCGACGAGACAAAAACACTGCCGCAAAAATCAGCCTAATCGGAGTCCAAACGACTCTGAACGAGCACTATAACAAAAAAGGCCTTTCAAGGCACTTTATAAGTGCCTTGAAAGGCCTTTTACAGCGCCCAGAAAAGCGCCTTGGTTGCAGGTGCCGTAATAGGTCTTGGTTACGAATGCGCTTATAAGACACCGTGGAAGGTCTACCAAGGCGACTATTAGGCACCGTGAAAGGCATCTTCCACAGTGCTTTATAAGCGCCTTAGTATTTAGATACCAAGGCCCTTATAAAGCGTCGTAAAAAATGTCTACCAAGGCGCTTTGAAGGCACCGTGAAAGGCATCTTCTACGGTGCCTGTTAAGCGCCTTAGTATCTAAATACTAAGGCGCTTAAAAGGCGCCGTAGAAGATATCTTTCACAGCGCCTCCAAGGTACCTTGGTAGATAAAATCTTCCTCGATGCCTTATAAATGCCATGGTATATATTTTCAGAGGATATTTGTAACGTATTTGTCTATACTACCCCCTGAAATTTTATAAATGTAATCCAAATTCATTACATACACTAAATATTTGAAATAAAATAGAGTATAAATATATATTTATATACTAATATTAAATTAACATAATAACTTGATCATAATTATATTCATATAGTCTATATAAACTAAGTATATATATACATTAGTTTTCTAAGCCAAACTAACATGATCATCAAAGATTACATATAGTTTAAATAAATAAAGATTAAGAACCTCAAATGAGAAATTGTAATAGTTTTTCGACCCACTCTTTAAGAAGTCTGTTGATATCATCCTTTGTATAGAAATCTTGTTCATTAAACTACAAATTCAAACACCTTATTTGTTAGAAAGTTATCAATCAAACTATAAATTAAAATAGAACTAATTAAACATATGGTTACATACTATTGTGGTAAATAATTTAACCTTGGCATGTTCAATGACTTCTCTCATAAATTTACATATGTAGAATCCGCATTCAACACTTATCGGTTGTCTTAGGCACTATACATAAGCATAAAGTAAACATAAGAAATTTTAATTAATCTTCCACCCAACAAGTGTTATTAATTCAAGTTCAGTACCTTTTGAGTAGTGAAGATGTTCCTACAGCCACTATTGGATTTACATGTATCTCTTGTAGTTACACTTCTTTCCTTTGAGCTTCTGGCCGTGAAGGAGTTGTATTAGAACCATCAACATTACTTTGTTATCCTGCTTGAATCTTAGTAATTTCTGCTTTGAACTGTTCTTCTTGTTCTTCAAGCAATTGTTGCATCTTGCGTGTTTGTTCATCTTGCCATTGTTTCAAATCAAATGATTGTTGCTTCTTTGTTGGAGCAGGTTGATAAAAATATTGTATGTGGCTAACATGAAATTCCATTCTCTGTACACGTCCAGAATATTCAGGAGTGCCTAAAGCCATTGTTAAGATATCATTAGAACTATCTATCTCGAGATTTTCCTCTTGGAATTGTTGATTATAATCTTCCTACAAAATATGTACAGAATTGAACATTAGACTATGCTATACTTTTAACAAAATTACAAATTAATATAATCAATATGTTGCAATAAGCAACTTACAATTCTATCAACTATCACTTTAATTTCCTCAGTTTGACCTTTTTTAGGGACGCGTCCTCTACTTTATATCTCGAATCTATCAATACCACATCGGCCTTCGTCTTTTTCAATCTTAGCTTCTAATCCAGCATAACCCAAGCAAGACATATGATGTGGATTTTTATTTTGCGTTGCTCTTCCCTGTTATACTTTCCTAACTTCCTCCCATTCTGCACTTATTCTTTTCTTAACAAACTCATCCCAAACTTTAGGTTCAATCCATGGTGCATATGATGCTGAAGGGTGCTCGAATAACTCTGAACAAGTATGTCTATACTCATAAATCAGTTCAGTTGTAATCCTAGACTTAAAATCTCTCCACATTTTCTCACAACTTTTTAAAGTTTCTTTTTTTGCTTTGTAGTCCAATACAAATGTTTCCTACAATGTAAAAGAAATAATGTTAATACCAAATATATATTCTAATAAATATGAAATAAAAAGATTCATGTTCATACCAATATTATATGCCAGAGCTCATCTTTTAGGTCCGTTGATACAAGCGTCCAGTTATCAATATTTATTGGGATCTTGCGACGAACCATAAGGCCATAAAAACTCGCCAAATGTTTACCTTCATCCCCAATTGGTTGTCCCCATTCATTGTACATGACAACTTCTTTTTTGTTATCACTTCTTTTTATAATCAACTCATTCATTTGAGTCGTTTCTCTTGGTTTCTTTTTGTGTTTTCTTTCATCTTGACTACTTTGTGATGGTGTAAATTGATAAACATCATCTGCACCTTCATTTTCCATATCAATAATTACCTGTTAAATAATAAAACCGCAAATGTAGATCAAAAATTAAGATAGAAAATAATAAGCATGTAAACATAAGAGATAATATATTTAAAAAAATAAAACATCAATCCATAAAGATATAAAAATGAAACATAAATATATAACTTATTTGATATGTATCTCATTGGTTTTTTTTTTGATTATCAATCTAAATACGTTCACCATCATCTCGTAAACATGTAACATCACTTTCATTAACGTCTTCTATCAAAGTCTCCACCGAAACTCCTTTTGAGAATATTTCATGAGCAACAAGTATTTCGTTCTAATCTTCAACTCCTAAATTTTGATATTCTTTTGGTTTTGTTGCAAGAACAATTGACCATCGAGCATCAAGTGGATCATTGGCATAAAATACTTATTTTGCTTATGTTGCCAATATAAATGGATCATTCTTGTGACCTATCCAGAAATCAACTAAAGTGAAGCCTAACTCATCTTTTCTAACCCCATGATTACTCTCCACCCATTGACACATAAACACCGAGAACCGAAATGTGACAAAATCAAGTTTCCAAATTTCCTCGATAACGCCATAGTATACTATATCACCCTCTATTGGGTTTTTATCCTTCAAACTTGAAAATTGTATGGTTTTTGCAACAATACTTACTCCACTATTTTGGGTTATTCTTATGTTATCGCGATCTCTTGTGCAAAAATAAACACTGTTAACTTGATAAGCATTATACTTAATTATATCCAATGATGGTCTACGTGATATCCATTTCAATGTATCAGATAGATTATGTGTTGCCTTGTTCATTTCAACTATAATCTATTAAAAATGCAAAATTAACAATTAGAAAACCCAACATATTAGTACTCATACTCTAAAATAGGGAAAAAATGAAATCAAATTATTAATTATAACAACTAATTGGAATTACCCGTTCGAGAAACTAACTAATAAAAGTTCGATGATGTTCATCATGGATCCACTTTTCTCTTTTTGATTTCATTGAGAATTGTGTTTTGATCCAATCTATATACTCCCTTCAACAAATCATCCCCAAAGTAAACCATTATTATTAAAGAATTCAACATTCAATCAATACAAATCGAATTCACAATAAAACTTACATGATGAAAGGTTGGACTTTAGCTATATTTTGTAACACAGTACGATATGCTTGGTCTAGTTGTTCTTGTTTAACTGTACACACGACACCATTACTTATGCTTTTATTAATATTTGAAGATGTGGATACTCTGATAGCTTCTACATTTGCCAAATACTCAGAACAAAACTCAACAGCTTCTTCTGCGATATAACACTCTACAATGCATCCTTCTGGCCAGCTTCGATTTCTAATATATCCTTTTAGAATTTTCATGTATCTCTCAAATNAATACGGACCTGATCACTATAGGTAGCAGATGTTGCATTAGTGTATGACAATCATGAGATTTAAGTCCAACTAGTTTCAAATTGTTCATATCCACTAATATTCTAATATTAGAAGAATAGCCTTTAGGAACCTTCATATTAAATAAAGATTGACATAATTGATATTTTTCTTCCTTTTTCAATGTGAAGCAAGTAGGGGATAAATATGTTCGCTTCTCCCCCACTTTAGGAACTAACTCTTTTCAAACACCCATATCAACAAGATCCATGTACCAATTCTATCCTTATTCTTCCCTGGAATATTGAAAAAGTTCCAATTATACTATCACATATGTTCTTCTCAATATGCATGATATCTAAGTTATGTCTCAGAAGTAAATATTGTCAATACTCCAACTCAAAGAATATATATTTCTTCTTCCAACAACTCTTTAGGGTTTTTACAACTTTCATATTACTGTGTCTTTTTCTTTTCTACTGATATCATTTATTTTAACCTTTCCAAGCCTAAATTCGAGCTTAGAGACTGTTTCTAGTATCTTTGTCCCAGTTAAAGGTTGTGGTGCCAATTCAAATTCTTGAGAATAATTAAATGCTTTTTTCCAATTTTTGTATACATGTTTGTGAGGTAAAAATCTTCTATGGCCTACATAACTCAATTTTCTAGCATGTGTTAAGAACTGACAACTTGTTTTCTCATCACAAATAGGACATGCTTTATATCTTTTAGTGGAAAACCTAGACAAATTCCCATATGCAGGGAAGTCATTGATTGTCCATAGTAAGACAGCCTTGAGATTAAATTTTTCATCCTTATATGCATCATAAGCTTTCACAACATCATTCCACAAACTGTTCAACTCATTAATCAACGGGGCTAAATATACATCAATGTCATTACCAGGTTGTCTAGGTCCTGATATTAACATTGTAGAAGTGTAAACTTTCTTTTCATACACAACCATGGAGGAAGATTATATATTACAAGCATTACAGGCCAACAACTGTATTTACTACTTAGAGTTGTATGAGGATTAATACCATCTGCAGATAGGCCAAGACGAAGATTCATTGGATCACTTCTAAAAGAAGGCCATTTGTAATCTATTGTTTTCCAAGCCGGTGAATCGGCTGGATGTCTAAGTTTACTATATTCTATCTTCTCATTCGCATGCCATATTAGATCTTTAACATGCTCACGATTTCGGAATAGACTGGTAAAACGAGGAATTGGAGGAATATACCACAAAACTTTAGCAGGGGTTTCAACTTTTACCTATTTAGAATTCTTATTCTGTTGCCACCTAGGCTCACCACATACTAGACAATAAATTGCATTTTTAAATTTCTTTCGATATAAAATACAATCATTTGTGTAAGCGTGAATTTTCTCATATTGCATACCTAATGAGCATAAAGTCTTTTTAGCCTCATAAAAGGAAGGTGGCATCTCATTATCATTTGATAATATTTCTCCTAGTAAAGCTAACAAGTCTGAAAAACTCTTATCACTCCATCCATGTCTTGCTTTCAAATTATACAATTTCAACAATGCAAACAACTTTATAAATTTCGTACAACCCGGATAGATCAGTTTCTCAGTATCATTAAGCAATGATTGAAACTTAATAGGATCTACATCTGTTTCATACTATGCATCATCAATCATTTCAAAAAGATCATCATTTAAATCTAACTCATAATCATCTCTTATACTTTCTTTGATGAAAATCCGGTAATTGGAACCTTTTCACCATGCAAAATCCATTGTTTATAACTTTGATCTATTCCATTGAAATATATGTGTTCTTTTATCTTTTTAAAACCTATCTTTTGCAAAATTCCACATTTAATACACGGACATGGAATTAAATTGGAATCTTTGACATTTTCAATAGCAAACTCCAAAAAGCTATCAACTCCCTTTCTATATTCAGTCGATAGTCTATCCGCCTATATCCATTCCTTATCCATTTTAAGCACATTTGAAAAAAAAATAAATAAATAAACAACTGATATAAAAACTAACTAAATTGAGTACCATAAAAAATTGTACATAATCTCCCCTATTTCTAGCATTAACCAATTGAGTAACTAAACTACTGATTATAAATTAACACTCATTTTAAATTATTCTTATATTTCTAAGTATTACTAAATTCAGAACTTAATTTATTCTTAAATAGTCTCATTTGTTACAAACAATTTGTCAATCAACCAAATATAACATATGACAAAATAATATCAACACAAATAATAAACTCAACCAATCCCACACAATTATAACATCATCATCTCACCACAATATACAATTTCTTCTATGATATCATATCTCATCTAGTTTAAATTTTTGAAAATAATAAGATAAAACCAATGTGAAAGTGACATGCATAAGTCAATAAAAGAAAAAAATTTGAGAAAACATACCTCAGTTTGCTAATTCACAAGTAATCTAAGTACTAACTTCTACTATAACCTATACGCAAATTAAAATGATAAATAAAATTAAACATCTATAATCCACAATACTTTAAATTAAACATTGAATATGTAAATTTCTAATAAACTATATAATATTCAATTAAAATTGCATAAATTTTGATTAATTGACACTAAGGATGAAAATTAAAAAGCATAACCTAATATATGATTTCTAGTAAATAAACATGAAATTGGTATAAATTCGTATAACACACCTTCAATTTGAAACTTTTACAACTAAATAAACTCATATTTCACCTAAAATAAAAAAAAAATAGCAACAAAATAATAATAAATTCGGATTAATTTGCACTTAAATAGTAAAACATACCCAAAAATAAGATTTCTACTAAATAAATAGTCTAACTCGGCATTACAAGAGTAAAGATTATCAATACACGCTCAAGATATTCATATTTGATAAATTAGGGTTCCAAATATAAACTCTTTCAAATATAACTTAAAACATGAAATTTCTACAAAATAATTGGTCAAAATCATGGTTAAGACAATGGGTAATCTAAGTTTAGTGACAAAAACGAGTTTAAAAGCTTAAACATACCTTGTTTACTCGAAAAAATGGTGAAAATGGTGGAAGGAGGAGACTGGTCACGGCTAGAAGTGAAGAGGGAAAAAGGTTAGAAAAGTAAGAGAGAAGTGACATGGCCTCGTTTTTTTGGGTCCTTTATATAGGGTCCCTACCTCTGCACCATATGGGCGCCGAGAAGAGTATACCACGATGCCTTATGGACGCCGTGAAAGTTAAATATCACGGCACTTTTTAGGCGCCATGATAGATGTGTATCACGGCGCCTATGTGAAAGTTATATCGAACGGTACTTTTTAGGCACCGTAGTATTTCTCTGTTTATCACGGCGCTTGTTAAGCGCCATGATAGTTAATCAATTATAATGTCGCTTCCATACACACGCCGTGATAGTACACATTTTTAAGCACCGTGATAGTTAATCAATTATCACAGCGCTTCCATACACGCGTCGTGATAGTACACATTTTTAGCAGTAGAGTTGTCGAAAGTTTGATGTCATAACTGATTCAACTCACTGAGTTAAGCCGAGTTAGAGCCGTTTGACCAAGCCGTCATAACCATTGACCGAGCCGTTAGAGCCGTTGACCAAGCCGTCAGAGCCATTGGATCATGCCGTTGACTACGCCGTCAGAGCCATTGACCAATCCATTGACCTAACTGTTGACCGTTGACTGAATATTGACTTTGACCGTTGACTTTGACCAGTTGATATACAAGTCAATCTTAAAGTTTTTCGACATTCTGAATCAATCTATGTAGTCGAAATTTTCAAAAGCTTACTCTGTTAAGAGTAATGGCTAACGAAAGTTTGGCATCTCTTCAAGTTCTACTACTTCAAGGTAACAACTTTGATAATTGGACGATCAAAATGAAGGTTCTCCTTAGAGCACATGATGTTTGGGAAGTAGTAGAGAAAGGCTACGAAGAGCCAAGAGATGAGGCAATACTATTCTCAACACAGGAGGATAGTTTAAAAGATTCACTCTTCTTCATCTACCAGGCCTTAGATGACGACGGGGTTTGATAAAATCTTGAGTACAACTTCCACTAAGGAAGCATGAGAGAAACTTCAAATTTCATATAAGGGAAAAGAAAAGGTTAAAAAGGTCTGTCTTCAAACTCTAAGAGGAGAGTTTGATTTACTACACATGATGGAAACTGAGTCAGTTTCTGACTACTTTTCAAGAGTTTTAGCCATTTCGAATCAAATGAAGTGAAATAGTGAGAAACTTGAAAATGTTATGATCATAGAAAAGATTCTTCGATCGTTAGACCCAAAATTCGATAATATTGTTACTGTCATCGAAGAAACTAATGATTTGGGAGTTATGACGATAGAACAACTCTTGAGTTCTTTACAAGATCATGAGGAAAAGAAAAAGAAGAAGCCAAATTTTAAGGAGCAGCTTCTCAAGGCACAACTTACAGAGAAAGAAGATAGTCAACGTAGCGAAAAAAGTCAACGTGGTCGTGGTAGAGGACAAGCCCGAGGACAAGGACGTGGTACAAGTCAAGGTCGTAGATGAGGTTGGAATTCTAACAACCACAATTATCATATCAACAATTTCGAAAGAGGAGAAAGCTCTACAAGAGGTCGTGATAGAGGTCGAATGAACTCAAGGCCCGAGAAGTCTCAAGTTGAATGTTTCAATTGTCATAAGTTTGGCCATTATGCTAGAGAGTGTAGAGCACCCAATAGCAGGATTAAAGAGAAAGTCAATTACATTGAAGAGAAAAGGGAAGAAAATGGCACCGTACTACTAGCATATAAAGACAACAACGGAGGACAAGACAACACATGATATCTTGACACCGGTGCTAGCAATCATATATGTGGGCGTCGATCAATGTTCATAGAGCTTGATGAATCAATTAATGGGAGTATTTTTTTCGGTGATGATTCAAAAGTAGCAGTAAAAGGAAAAGGTAAAATTCTTATCCGCTTGAAAAATAGGGGGCATCAATTTATTTCAAATGTTTATTATGTACCTACTATGAAAACAAACATCTTGAGTTTGGGACAACTCTTAGAGAAAGGCTATGATATTCACTTGAAAGATTATAGTCTTTCGATAAGAGATAACAACATGAACTTGATTGCCAAGGTGCCTATGTCAAGAAATAGAATATTCTTATTGAACATTTAAAATGATATGATAAAATGTCTAAAAGCATGTTACAAGGATTCATCATGGCTATGGCATTTGAGATTCTGGCATCTCAACTTTGGAGGACTAGAGCTACTATCCAAGAAAGAAATAGTGAGAGGCTTGCCATGCATCAATCATCCTGATCAGCTTTATGAAGAATGCTTACTTGGGAATCAATTTAGGAAAAGCTTTCCAAAAAAGTCGAATTCAAGAGCCCAGAAGCCACTAAAGCTCGTGTATACAGATGTCTATGGTCCTATCAAACCAAGTTCTTTCGGTAAGAGTAATTACTTCTTGCTCTTTATTGATGATTTCTTAAGAAAGACTTGAGTTTATTTCTTGAAGCAAAAATCAGAAGTTTTTGAAGCTTTCAAGAAGTTTAAGGCTATTGTAGAGAAGGAAAACGGTCTTCAAATCAAAGCCATGAGATCTGATAGAGGAGGAGAATTCTGCAAAGTAAATGGAATTCAACGACCTTTTATCGTTCCAAGATCCTTTTATCAAAATGATATGGCAGAAAGGAAGAACTGGACTATCCTCAACATAGCTCAGAGCATGCTGAAAAGTAAGAGATTACCCAAAGAGTTTTGGGCAGAAGCTGTTGCATATGTAGTTCACTTGTCCAATCGATCTCTAATAAGAAGTGTATGGGGAAAGACACCACAAGAAGTATAGAGCATAAGGAAGCCTGGGATTTCCCACTTGAGAGTCTTTGGAAGCATATAGCCCATATGCATATGCCAGACGAACATAGAACCAAGCTTGATGATAAAAGCGAGAAGTTCATTTTCATCAGCTATGACACCAACTCCAAAGGATATAAGTTATACAATCCTAATAATGGAAAAGTAATCATCAGCCGAGATGTAATATTTGATGAAGAAGGTGAATGGGACTTTGGTTCTCATGACTACAATTTCTTTCCATAATTTGAAGATATGGAAACACCAGTAGAGCAAGCAAGAGAAGTCCATCAGGAGGCTATTACTCCATCTTCCTCACCAACATCATCCACTCATGAAGATTCACCTCCATCTTTCTTAACTAAGAGGCATGAAGAACGTACAAGAAGTCTTGAAGATCTATATGAAGTAACCGATAGACTCAAAAACCTCACTCTATTTTTCCTATTTTCTGATTGTGAACCGATGAACTTCCAAGAGGCTGTACAAGATGAAAAATGGAGGAATGCGATGGATGAAGAAGTCAAAGCCATAGAGAAGAATGACACATGGGAACTATCCACTCTTCCTAAAGGTCATAAAACTATCGGTGTAAAATGGGTGTACAAGGTGAAGAAGAATGCCAATGGAGAGGTAGAAAGATACAAAGTAAGGCTAGTCGCAAAAGGCTATAGTCAAAGAGCTGGCATTGACTATGACGAGGTATTTGCTCCTGTGACACGATTAGAAACTATAAGACTAATTATTTCTCTTGCTGCTCAGAACAAATGGAAGATTCATCAGATGAATGTAAAGTTTGCATTTCTAAATAGAGTTTTTGAAGAAGAAGTCTATATCGAACAACCATTGAGTTATGAGATAAAAGGAAATAAAGATAAGGTTTTGAAGCTAAAAAAGGCACTTTACAGTCTAAAGCAAGTACCAAGAGCATGGAACAGCCGAATTGACAAATATTTCCAAGAGAATAGATTTATTAAGTGCCCTTATGATTATGCTCTCTATGTTAAGACTAAAGATGGAGATATTCTGGTCATATGCTTGTACGTGGATGATCTCATATTCACTGGAAGTAATCTAAGGATGTTTGACGAATTCAAGGGAGTAGTGACACATGAGTTTGAAATGATAGAGATCAGACTTATGGAATACTACCTCGGCATAGAAGTCAAGTAAAAGGAAGAAGGCATCTTTATCTCTCAAGAAAGCTATACAGAGGAGATCCTAAAGAAGTTCAATATGGATGATTGCAAGCCAATAAGTACACCAGTGGAGTGTGGAATAAAATTATTCAAAGACGATGAAGCAGAAAAGATGGATCCAACACTCTTTAAGAGCCTTGTGGATGCCTTCGGTACTTGACATATACAAGGCCTGACATTTTCTATGCAACTGGACTAGTGAGTCGTTATATAGAATCTCCAACAACTACTCACTTCAAAGCTGCAAAGAGAAGTCTCCGTGACCTAAAAGGTACGATCAATCTTGGCTTATTTTATTCAGTTTCTGATGATTACAAACTCATTGGTTACAGTGATAGTAATTAGGCTAGAGATACTGATGATCGAAAAAGCACAACTGATTTTGTGTTTTTCATGGGAGAAACCACCTTCACCTGGGTATCTAAGAAATAACCGATTGTCACCCTTTCAACATGTGAAGCTGAGTATGTAGCTACCACGTCATGTGTTAGTCATGTAATTTGGTTAAGAAGGTTATTGAAAGAGTTAAACATGCCTCAAAAAGAGCCAACGGAGATTTGTATCAACAATAAGTCAGCAATAACTTTGACTAAAAATCTAGTCTTTCATGACTGAATCAAGCATATCGACACTCGCTATCATTACATAAGAGAATGTGTTGCAAACAAAGAAGTACAATTAGAGTATGTGAGATCACATGATCAGATTGCTGATATTTTCACCAAGCCACTCAAGTTTGAAGACTTCGTAAGATTAAAAAACTTACTTAGTATTATAAAACAAGTTTAAGGGGGGTGTTGAAAATAAACTTGTTTAATCCCATAAGAAGTTTTTTAAGCCCATCAACATGAGGTCCAATAAGTTGGAATTAACTCAAGTGCAAAGTTCATAAAAAAAAAAAGCCTAAGTCCAAATTAAAGAAGTCTTCCACCTAGAACCTTTTAGTGTTAGCTAGATATTAGCTTTTTATATGTGAATTATTTGATTACTTAGATTATTATTAGAAGTGTGTAGAAAAAAATATATGTGGCTTAACGATTTTTATAATTGTTTATTTGTGTGATTCTCATTACTTTTCATATAGTATAAATACTTCTCCTCATTTGAGTTTTAAGCATCAAGTAAGAAGCAAAGCTTCTAAGAGTGAAGAGAAGAAAGAAAGAAGCATAACTTCTAGTGAGTGAGTGAGCTTGAAGAGTGAAGTTGAGAATTTTCTCTTGTAAAAGTATTTGAGTGAATAATAAAATTTGTTTTACTTTTCAACAGTTAGGAGTTAAGTTTGTTGGGAGGTTATAGTTAGGAGTTAAGTTTGTTGGGAGGTTATAGTTAGGAGTTAAGTTATGTTTTAAGTGATATTTATGCTTAATTTAGAGAAGCATGATTTAGGTATGTACGTGCTGGTAGTGTTTTTTTCTTTTTTTTTATAGAGTAATTATGATTTATAAACCGTAAGTATTTGCTCAACTTAGTCAGCTAAGTAAACTCTTGTAATTCTAAATTATTAAGGAATGAATTCCGCTACCCAATTGATGAGACTTGATTTTGCTTATTAAGAGACAATTGGAGTTTAATGCAAGTATAGTTATTGGAACCTATGATGTTAAAAGATACTAAGTGTATAATATAGATGGTATCTTATTTGTAAGCCTACGAATTTGGTTAAATTTGACGACTTCGCAGCCTCAAACTACATATTTTATCTTTTACCAATGCTTTGTTATTCTCATGATGTGATTCTTGGGTACTAAGTACATATTTTCTAGTGTTTTTTTTCTTTTATCTATGCATATATTTTGATCGTATTTGATATTTAAAGATTTTTTTTTATCTCACTGAACACACTTAATTCACCAACAGTTAATGATCGTAAATGTGTGATCAACTAAATGCCTTAACCAATTTGAGCATATTATTTGGATATATTCCTTTCAAAATTACTTTTGTTGTCACTTTGACTAATTTTTCCTCTCATCGTATGGTTTTATGTTGTTGGATTCTTTTATGGATTGAAGTTATTCTTGAAGATATAAAGCCATGCTCGAGAAGGAAAAGTAACTAGTTTATGATAATTGGTAATCAATATTGATAGTAATTGATAATCAATTTGGTTACTAGTAACTAGTTACAAATCTTTGTAATATATTATATCTTTGAAGACTAGTAACCAAATCAATAATTAGTAACTAAATTGGTTATTGATGAATAAAGTAACTAGTAAGCAAATCATTTAATGGTAATCAAAAACTAGAAATTGGAAACTAGAGGCTAACTTGGCAATTATAAGACTAGTAACCAATAACAGTAACTAGATTAATTACTGATAAACAA
The DNA here is from genome assembly GCA_002914805.1 of Parasponia andersonii. Classification (NCBI taxonomy): domain Eukaryota; kingdom Viridiplantae; phylum Streptophyta; class Magnoliopsida; order Rosales; family Cannabaceae; genus Trema; species Trema andersonii. Next base: position 143,831 of record JXTB01000139.1, read on the forward strand.
AGTAACTAGCAACCAATTTATTTAATGGTAACAAGAATCTAGAGACTAATTTGGCAGTTACTTGTAACCAATAAAAGTAACTAGATTGGTTACTTGATGAATAAAGTAATTAGTAACCAAATTATTTAGTAGTAACTGTAAACTAGAGGCTAATTTAGCAATTATAAGACTAGTAATCAGAAACCAATAATCAATAAAAATAACTAGATTGATTATTAATAAACAAAGTAACTAGTAACTAAATTATTTAATAGTAACCAGAAACTAGAAACTAGTTTGGCAGTTATAAGACTAGTAATCAGAAACTAGTAACCAATAACAGTAACTAATCAGATTAGTTACTGATGAATAAAGTAACCAATAATCAATTTCTTTAATAGTAACAAAAAACGAGAGACTAATTTGGTAGTTACTAGTAACCAATAAAAGTAACTAGATTGGTTATTAATAAACAAAGTACCTAGTAACCAAATTATTTAATAGTAACTATAAACTAGAGAGCAATATAGCAATTACAAGACTAATAACCATAAACCAGTTATCATTAGTAACCAATAATGATAACTAGATTGGTTATTGATAAATAAAGTAACTAGGAATCAAATTATTTAATAGTAACTGGAAATTAGATGCTAATTTGACAGTTACTAGGCTAGGAACCAATAACCAACAGTGCTAACTAAATTGGTTACTGATGAACAGAGTAACTAGAAACCAAATTATTTAATGGTAATAAAAAACTAGAGACTAATTTGGGAGTTATAAGACTAGTAACTAGAAACCAGTAACTAGTGACTAATAACGGTAATTAGATTGGTCACTGATGAACAAAGTAACTAGTAACCAAATTATCTAATGGTAACTAAAAACTAGAAACTGGAAACTAGAGACTAATTTGGCAGTTATAAAACTAGTGACTAGAAACCAGTAACCAATAATCGAACGACTTCTCATTTTCTATAATAATAACTAAAAAGCTAATTAAAAAAAAACTTATAAAAAAGGATTATACAATAAGAAAAATATATTTTCCCCATTTATTAAAACTTTAGGGGACAAAATATGCCTCACATCCCTAAGAAGTTTGAAAAAAAAAAAAAGCTCTTTCGATCCGAAAAAAAGAAAAAGATAAGAAAAAAAAATAGTTGTTGCTCTTAAGAAAATAATAAGAAAAAAGAATCAAAATATAGTAAAAAGAAAAAAAAAGAAATAGGAGAAAGAACAAAACAAGCAAAAAAAAAAGTTAAACATAGAAAAATGGAATAGCAAGGTTAAAAAGGGGAAATGGACAAAAGGAAAAAGGGGAAAAAAAACTAAAATTTGAAAAAAAAATGAAAAAAAAAAAGATAAAGATGATGGGATTCGAACCATTAACTTGGAGGGAGAAATGAGTAAGAGTTATCAAAGCTAAACCCCAAAATCAACTTATCTTATTGCTTGCATGTCAAGTTTTTTAATATCACCACAAAAAAATCACTTTTAGAAGCAATATTTTTTGTCTCTAAAAGTGTTTGAATTTGTCTCTGAAAACTATTCAAAGATGAAAATAATTTTAGTCATTGTTCGTCTCTAAAATCACGTCTTTGAAAGTTATCAGAGACCAAAAATTTGTCTTTAAAGTAATAAAATATCGTCTCTAAAAATCATGATAAGGATGAAAGTTTTGTCATTTGAAAACTAAAGAAGATGAAATTATTCACTTTTAGAGACTAATATAATCACAACCCAAAACCCGAGCTAATGGCAATATGGAAATTTCATAAAGATGGGAAATTCATTGATTTATTTAAAAAATGTCTAAAAAGTTCTAGTTTTATAAAATGGTCCATTTAAATAAAATATTTAGAATTTCATCCTATGAACCTCTCCCATAGTTCGTATACACCATTAAACATAGATCGAATAAATACCAAAAAAAATAAATCAAATATAAGTCTAAGCATCATCATCATCCACATCAAAATCAAACACTAGAATGGTATACGTAAGTTCATAGACAATGTAAAATGAAGTAATCTTGGTTCAATACTAAAACAAAACCCAAGCAGTCTAAACAACACAACAACACGCTTTAAGCATTACCAAGATAACAAACTATAATCAAGATGGCCTCTTATTCCTCTTGATCACCAAGATCGCACTGGACACCACCTGAGGAAGGGAGGAATGGAGTGAGCATATAATGCCTAGTAGGAAAAATAGTTAGCTTGATCGAAAATATTTTACTGATAGAAAGTCTCTGCATGGTTAGTTTAAATCTAATACATACATATATAATGATTCAAAACTGAAAATCCATATGTATATGTATAAATAAATTAGTATAATCAAAACCATTCAGTTCAGATGCACAAAATACAAATCAACCCATACTCATAGACCTACATCCTCTCATATATGGAAATTAGGATGATGGCACTAAGTGTACCTAACAGCCTGCCTGACACCTAGGTCCATACCCAGAGGGGATACCTATGTGTCGCCTGCCAAACTTAGAGGGGCAACCGAATTGCCTACGCCTGCTAAATGGGGAGATAATCAGAAATAACAAATTTCGCACGGGTTTACATACTCTACACCGACGGTGTGGCACGCAGTGCCACACTATAATCTCACGATGCTAGCATGTTGCTCATGTATGTTTCTATGACACGTGCAATACAATTTTGAAGTACGAAAATAATCGTCCTCTGGTTTTTCAATAAAATAGACATAATAGGTTTTTACAGATAACAGGAAATATAACAACCCTATTTTTGATGTACCCAAAGTAACATGCACTCAACAAGTTCTCAGAACAATACGGTATATATCATACAATCAGATTTTACTACATATATTCAAATAATTCATAAACCACATTTGTTCTCATATGTTACAGAAAATAAGTTTTATCTGAAAACGGTATAAAAGGAAGGTAACTGAATCTCCATATCACAAGAATAGCGATACCATGCTATTGAATCCTCAAAGTGTCGTTGACGATCGCTCGGAGGGTCGAGAACTAATTCCAAGCTCTCAATCGTCTTCTTGTGAAAAAAATAACTTCTTAATAGAGTTTCAAATCTGCAAATGAACCTCTTTATTGAATTCTTAGCTCCTAAAATAACTAAGTTAGACATATAACTTGTCCAATTCGGATCCAAACCCACACCAGACTAATGGCATGCAAAACAAGGCAAATCTTAGCCATCCAATTTTCAATTTTTGTGTTGGTCATCAAACATAGGTAATATATATATATATATATATATATATATATATCAAACTTCCTCATTTTTCGAATACAATCAAAAATGACAACAAAAACACAATCCAGTAACCAGATTAACAAGTCAAACTTAAGCTCAAAATATCCAAAAATGTTAAGTTTTGATTCGAGTAGTTTAGAATTAAGATATATATATACTTTGAGCTTCCTCTCGATAAGACGATTCCAACGAGCCTAGTTAGAGGTCAAACAATGGTCGAAATCATTGCTAGTGACCAAAAACGTCTGCGGCTTCTCGAGCTACTCGCCGGCGTTTGGTGGCTTCGATGACTACAGGAGCTAGGCAACAGGTCGATGGTAGCACGACGATGCTTTGCCGGGGGTCCTGGTGGCCAGAGGACGACTGAGGGAGGAAGAAGAAGGCAAACCCACGTGAGTTTGCATAGAACTGTGCAATTTTCTCAAAATTGTAAAAAATTCCCCAACTTTCAAGTCCTTTCATTTTAGTCCTTCACAGAAATTACAATTTAGTCCTTGCACCTTAAAACTTTTGCAACTTAATCTCTCCAATTTAATAATCCAAAAATCATGAAAATGATCAAAATACTCCTTAAAAATCTAGGGTTTTACAAATCCTGTCTCTAAAAACATAAACTTTTAATATCTAAAAGACAATTGCTTTTATATTCATTTAATATTATACATTTTAGAGACCAATTTATTCGCCTCTAGCATGTGGCAAATTTATTTTTAAATATCAATTTCGCATCTTAAGGATGCCACCACTAAATTTTAATGTGTTATGTTTTTCCAAGTGCTATATTAAATTAACATAATGTCATTGTTACAAGAAATTAACAATAAACATAATTCAATATAATCTTCTAATATAATTCAATATTCAATACAAATCCTGATTCAACACCATGTAAGGTCACAGGTTCCAAAGCAAATATGAGGAGAGCATTGGGGAGAAAATGGTCTTATAAGCAACAATTCAAGAACCACACCATTAAGAGTAGCAATTGCACTTTCATCCTGCAAAATACATAATACTTCAATCAAATTCCATATAATAATATAGAGTTTAGTGTAAGTGAATATATATGGTCCATAAACACTTTTTTTTCGGCTTTGAAGATATTTCATATACCTTGCATAAAGATGACTAGGAGACATTGTGAGTAATCATGAATAATTATACAGCTATTTGGTCGCATTCACATTTAAAAGTAGCAAGACACAAAATTAAAGGTCAATCATGATTTCCATTTAAACAACTGAAAGGTAGAATTTTATCCTGCAAGTCGCATTGCCACATGCAACGGCCTCACATGGAGTTCAAACAAAGAATTTGACATTAAATAATATCCAAATGTAGGCTATCTAGAATCCACAATAAAGAACTACTCAAAAGATGCACCCAACAAACATAGAGAAGGCTTTGGATACAACATTTTTATGACATAGACATTCTTGACAAAAGAAATTAACCATAGTTGTTTCAGGGTAAAACTGGTACATCCCACTCCAAGAATAGTTTATGGATTGAATTTCTGGAAAGAAAAACAAATTTATTATTGAATAAGATCAAACCAAACAACAAGACTAAGAATTCTAATGTCTCTACACTAATTGAAAAAGAAAAAAAATGGAAAATAAATTTAAACATGAAGAAGATATTTCAACCATTGTGATGCAATATAAACAAGTCATTCAAGTAGCTGTAAACATCTTTATGGTAGGGCACAATATTGAAATCCATGACTTCAGACGTATTTCTACCATATACACAATAATTAAAGGTTCCAAGCCAAAATCATGCACATTGTTTATCGCAATATCATGTCATATGTACAACAGTAGAACACTCATAGGAGACAAACACAAACTTGTGTCTCTTCGTGTTACTTTTAAACTCAATAGTGAATGCTAACATCTATCTACTTTTCTATTGAGGTAGAATCACTTGGGATATTTTCCTTATTTTCCTCTACTTTTTTCTTTCTTTTTTTCCTTCATAATTGAAATTCTTTACTAGGATGCAAAGTACAGAATTTGACTACATTTTCACAACTTGATTAATTATGCAAAATCATATCATGAGCAAACTAACTAATGAACTAGTAATCAATTATGGTTACATAGTTTGCTTTCTATAAAAATTCAAAGAAAAATCATGTAAGAAACTCAACTATTTGATTGGGCATGGAACTGAAGCTTTTCCTCAAATTGGGAGAAAAATCTTTGGTCCAAATCCAAAATCACAGACAGAAGCTATATAAACAACTGCAGCGTCATGTATTTTCATGATGCATATGAGAGGCCCGTTCACAGAGGCAAGATGCCCCTGTTTTTTTTTTTTTTCCCTTTTTCATCAGGTTCAGCAGTAAAGTTTCTCTAAAAACCATTATTTCCACGGCTTTAACAAAATGCAATTCAAAAATAGATACCAAGTTGTGTGTTTCTTTATACAAAAAATAATTATAATGATACCTTGAAGTGAACTCTGAGGTTGAACCCCCTTGCCTGCTAGACTGCACCGTAAAAATTAACTTCAGAAAAGAATAGATCAAACTAGGAATTCAAAAAGGTATGTTCAATAATCCACAATGAAGTGTGAAAAATAGCAAAATGAAACCACTATCTCTGTGGATTTGACCTTTAATTACAATGCTTGACAACCTTGATCTCCTTCATGGGGTTCGATAAATTCTTCTCTGAAGCCTGTATTTTCAAACCATGAACGAAAATAGAGATTTAGGGCTGAATCATTCTGCTCAATCGACTCAACCAGAGAGACTCAACATGAGAGTTAGAGATTTAGGAGCAAACCAGATGTGAACTAGAGAGTAGCAGGTGCTCATGCCAGAAGTTGGATAAGGAACTCATTACCCAATTATTTCCCATTCTCCAACTTACCATTTAATTCTACACAAATTTGACAATATTTCACACTTTATTGTATATCCAGTAAGGTCTCTTCTGTACTCCTCTAATCAATAATCTTAAGAAAATAAATGTGTAAATAGCAGCCTTATTCTTATAAGTCAAACGCATCAATTAGTATGTTATATTTTATAGTTATAATAAGTTAAAATATGATTGAGTCGCAATAAAGATAAACCTATGTAGTTAGGAGGACATGTTTTGCTTTAGTTTCTTGTTACACTTCTTGAAATTTCAAACATTTTAAGTACATAAAAATACCAATTGGAGACATCCGTTTACCTAAGAAATTATTAGGCAAAAGTTCTGATATGAGACCACTTCCTTCAACCATGTTCATTTATCATACATGCGTAGAGATATCCATGACCATCCACTCGAAACTTCAATGGACATCCCTTTTCAATGGAAAAACCCTAAGTTCCTAACCACAAAGAGGAACTCAATATTCTACTTCAAGTGAATGTTTTTCTCATCTTGAAATCGTTCGCTGAGGAAATACTGAAATAAAATATTCTTCTACATTCACTTTCTCCTAACAATATGGCTAGATTTTCCCGATTATCAAAGAAGTACTAACATACGATGCAACTAGTGCACAAATGAGTGGTTAAAGGGGTTCTAATATAAAATGAAGCAAATCTTCATTAAGTTACTTTCCTTTCTTTTTTTGGGGAGATGATTAAAACTGCATTGAAGCAAAACATCAAACACTAAGAGTCCAAACGGTATATTGCAATGAGTAGAACTAACCATAGTATATTTCTATTTTCTAATGTAATCAGTGTTTAAAAACAAACCCAGTTTAAATTAAGAGCACAATCATCAAACGGAACTAAAACTAAGCTAAAATTCATCTTTCAGCTAATCAATTCCGCATCTTAAATTTTAAACCCAAGTCAAGAGAACCCAGTTTTATAAACCCAAGTCAATTTCAAACATTTAAGTAAGGAAACACTAAAATACTCCCAAAAAGAAAAACGGAAATTTTGAAATTTTTAGCGGGTAGTAGTATTTCAGGCACTATTATTTTTTCTTTATTTTTTATAACCTTTTATGATATTATTATTTTCTTAGAATGATTTTCTCAAATATTTCACATAAAACGGAAAAATTCAAAATAAAGGTTCAATTTTTGTGATTTTCTTTTTAATATCAAAGAGGAGATTCTGCTAAGGTAACCATGAAGTCATGTTGACATTGACTTCGACATTGAGATATAATAATAGTAGCCTTAAGTATTTTTCTTATCCCAACTTGTAATGACATCTTCCAATAGAAAGATTGAATTATTTTTGGACAGATCTTTCAAAATAATCCACCAAAAGGGAAAAGGAATTCTATAAATTATTAATAATGAGATAAAAATAGAAGTCCTATATTACATAGTTTTTTTATAATTTAAAAAAAATTAAAATATTATCACGATTTTGTTCGCAAAATTATTTTTTGGAATTTGAAATTTAACATTGCATAGTTTCTAAAATTAGTTAATTATGGACTATGTTTGATCCATTCAAATAATTAAAAATATAGTTTTAATTAGAAATAAAATGAATCTTTTCATGATCTCTGGTTCATTTTTTTTCAACAAATTAAACTATAAATCGAATTCGAAACTGAAAAATTCTTTTTCCATTCTAATTACTTATCCTCTTGAGAAATTTTTTTTTTGTTTGAATTTTATAAAGTATGAAAGGAAAAAAAAATTATGCACAAATTTTGAGAGATAATTAGAATAATTTTGAAGTATTTAGAGTATAATATAAATATTATGAACAATAAAGTTATGAAAATAAAACCTTATGAAATTTTAGGAAAATATTTTGTCCCTCTTTTTTTCTTTAACTTGTTTCCTCATTATTTTTTTCTATATTAAAATCCAAGTTGCAAGCGTAGTTAGTCCTTTTCTATTTTTCTCATCCATTTGACTTAAGAAGCTTGATAACAAAATACATTTGTGACTTGACAGGTTGAGAATTCCTAATTATCTTATTTTACATATGGATACTCATTTTAGTCAATAAGAATAACATTTTCTTTTTTTGGGTTTTTAGACCTAATGGATTGGGTCTATTAATGCCTCTACGGTGATAAAAGAGACATACTCATGGGATTACTAATGCATCTACGGTGATAGAAGAGACATACTCATAAACTTTATCGAAACTAATATATCCTCACCGTATAGTACTTATCTAATTTAATCTAAATGCTTTAACTAAAAATAAAAATTTAAATGCCCAAATCTTCTTGAACACAAAAGGGAATTTTATGTACTTTAATAAAGCTCTCCACCTTAATTTGTTTCTAAGATATATTGTGATTATCTATGTATTAATTTTGAAAATTTAGACAATGTGATTGTCTATGGATTAATCAAACTGACATCTTTTATCAAAAAGATATTTTTTAAAATTTAGAATTAATCTAGATTTGTTTTTTACATAAGGAAATATTTTTTAAACAGAAAATATAATATTTTTTCAAATTTATATGTGTTGAATATTTATATTTATCACTAACTGATTTTGCAGAGAAAATATTGAATATAACAGAAAATATGAAATTAGAAGATTTAAAGATCAAAATCTTCAAATTAATTCCAAATTTTGTAATTTAAGATTCTAGGGCAACTATAGCTATAGGATATATCATTGAATACATTATTTATTTATTTCAATTATCCTTGCAAATTTGTATTTATAATAATATGCCATATGGAATAGAGAGTGTCACCTAGATATTACTATAATGTCATCCATATTAATTATGATTTAGAGTACCTAATTAGATTTAGATAACTTAGTGAATAATAATAAATCCCATAATTAAATAAATAGATTGAGTGGGAGAAAGCTTACTAGATTAAGACTTACGATTTCAATTGTAAATTTATCAGTTAGATTTCAATATGTGATCACTCTTAGGAGACTGTATAGAAATTATTTTTTACATTTTGTTTCCTCAGATAAAACTCTAAAAGTTTATCATTTGTTATTATCCTTAGTTAACATAAAATTGAAAATCTTTACTAAAATTTAAACAATGGTCAAACACTCAAATTAGACTTATTAATATTCTATCTTAGAGTTTTATTAATAGGTTCTAATGATCGAATAAAACAGTAGTTATTAATAATTAAATGTGAGATATTTTGACAGTTATTAATAATTAGCAGGATCCTAGTCTAACTAGTATTGGATAGGTATTTTTCCTTAGGAAACTTATCATAATTCAGAGTTACATTACAATTGAATAAAATGTAGTTTGTTATGGGTAACTACAACTATATCTACATTTACATTCATACATCATGTAGGATTTTATTCAAAATTACTATCTGACATTTAGTTATGCATAGATTTTATTCAGAAACTATATAGATGCATCATTTATCAACTATCCTCAATCAAAACCAATCGAATGGAAATAACTATGAGGGCTGAAAATGCTTTATTGACATTATACTTGAAGCTGACGAACACAAATTGGTGTTAACAAATCCATCCCCATCCTTATCAAATAAGGAATCTTCAGATGTGGAAACAATTGCATGCTTGAAATGGTAAGATTCAAATGAAACAGTAAAATATTTTATCCTTGTTCCATTGTCTAAGGCATTGCAACAATACTATCAAGGAATGGAGACTGCAAGTAAGATGATAAACAATTTGCAAGAAATACATACTGAAAAGTTCAAGCAAACTCGCAAGAAAACAATTATGGCTCTCATGTATCTCAAAATTGAATATAGCCAATCAGTGAAGGATCATATGACTAAGATGATAAATCATCTTAGTGAGGCTAAAATTAGTGGAGTTCAAATAGAAAAAGAGACAAAGATCGAAATGATCTTGAATTCTTTAACTAAGATATTTGATCAATTTCCGTTAAATATAGACTTTAACCGAAAGAAGTATACATTGACTGATCTCTTGCAAGATCTTTATGAAAAGAAAGTTGAATGGATATTTTTAAGAAGAAAGCTAAATTCAATCCTAAAGGTAAAGATAATAAGCTTGAGAATACTTCTAACCATTCATAATTAGAAGACGTGTACAAAGAAGGCTAAAATCAAGTATTTTCTTCGTAAAGCCATGGAAGAAAATCTGCCTAAATCATTTAGCTCAAAAGATGGAAGAGAAAGATAATGTATCTTTCTAGCAACATGTTTCAAAGCACTACTATTTTATAGTATTTAAAATTATAATCATATTTTTAATTCCTTATGAAATAACAATGCCAAATGATCGGAAGAGGATTAAAGCTAGTAGCATTCAAGAGTCAATAAGACAAAGCAGTGGAAGATTTCTTTTATTTGTAAAAAAATTATTTATGAGTTTTTAAATTTTATTGGGATTGTAGCTCTTTTGCTTTAAACACATTTATTACTTTTTGAATATTTTGGAACATTTATGTTTTTGGTTATTCAATAAATTCTTGATATTTACTTTGGACTATTAAGATCTATAAGTTAAAATTTAAACTCATATCCACTGCTTACTTAATAATGACATTAATAATGATGAAAGGAAGTTTGTAGTATCTTAATAGATAAACGTGGTTCGATGACCTTCAAAGATACTTTTATTTATGATTATGGTTATCACTAAGATATAAGCAATGATTCTTTATTAGAAGATTTCTCAATTCTTAACATTAATCATACCTCAACAAAATTGTGTAATAGGAATTAGAAATAGAACCTTATTTGACTTGGTTCATTCTATTATTCATTATTATTAACCTCATTTTAGGAATACAAAAGTGATTTTTAATATTGTTTCATCTTAATTTTATTTCTAAGATACCTCATGATCATGGACTAGTCGCAAGTCTTATTTATCTCATCCTCATAAATGAGGGAGTCCTAGTTATGTGTTAAAGAAATAAAATCTAAAGAAGAAATTAAATTTAAGAAGTCTAATATTTGTATGTTATCTCAAAAATATGAGAAGTAGTTTCTTTTATAGTCCAACTGACAACAAAATATTTGTTTGTACAAATGCAACCTTCTTATAAAGAGATTATATGAAGAATTTCTAGTCTAAAAGTGAAGTAATTATTGAAAAAAACACCAGGGAGACATTACCTACAGATGCTTCCAATGTTGAAATGCTTGTGATTGATGAAATGATGTCATTTCGAAGAACTACGAGCATTCTAACTCAAAGGATGGTTTTACAGCAACAAGTTCTACAAAGGATTCAAGCTGCAAACCCACCAGTTCTATAGCAAGCACTACCTACTGGTGGACTACTTCCTGTAAAATAAAATGTTCAACCCATAATATAACAACCAGCCATTAAAATACCAAGAATCTTCCACAGCCTCGTCATAGTAGGAGGGGAGTACGACAACCCGAAAGATACCAAGGTGAGTACTTTCTGACTATCCATGAAAGTTTGGAAGTAGATCCCTTCACCTGTGATGAATTTATGAAGGACGTTGATGCTAAATCATGGCAAAAGACCATGAAATCTGAGATAGAGTCAAAATACTCTAATAATTTCTAGAAACTTATGGATCTACCTAAAGGAATAAAATTAATAGGATGCAAATGAGTCTACAAGAAAAACAAAGGAATAGACATGAAAATGGAGACCTTCAAAGTAAGACTTATAGCAAATGGTTATACCCAGAAAGAAAGAATCGATTACAAGAAAACCTTCTCTTTTGTTGCTATGATAAAGTCTATTCATGTTCTTTTATCCATAGTTGTGGCACTCGATTATGATATATGACGAATGAATTTTAAGATTACATTTTTGAATGGAAATCTTGACAAAAGCATCTATATGGTGCAACCAAACAATTTTGTGGGAAAAGACCATTAGGAAAAGATCTGTCTCTAGCAGAGGTTCATTTATGTGCTAAAGCAAACATCTAAATTGTGAAATATAGGATTTGATTATGCAATTAAATCTTATAAATGTGATCAAATTGTAGATGAGCTTTATTTCTACAAGAAGATAAAAAATGGCAAATCAGTATTTTTGGTACTTTATGTAGATGATATTTTACTTAATGAAAATGATGTAAGTGCAATGACAACTACTAAATTATGACTTGCAAAGAAATTTGATATGAAAGACCTTAGTTAGGTAAGCTATATACTAGGAATCCAAATCATTCTTGATAGGAAGAACAAGTCCATAGCTTTATCAAATGCTTCTTATATAGATAATTTCTTGGCTAAATTTAACATGAAAAACTCCAAAAAAATGGTTATTACCTTTTCGACATGGAGTTAAACTATCAAAAGAGCAATCTCTTAAGAATGCAAAAGAGATAGTGACATAAAGAAGATACCATATGCTTTGGTAGTGGGAAGTCTTATGTATACAATGTTATATACTAGACCTGATATTTGCTTTGCAGTGGAAATTGTTAGTAGATTCCAATCAAATCCAAGAGTAAAATATTAGGTGGCAATTAAGTATATTCTAAAGTATCTTTGGAGAACTAGAGACTATATACTTGTGTATTCTGAAGAAGACCGTACTTCCATTGGGTACACGGATTCTGATTTCTAATTAGAACCTAACTTCAGAATGACTCCATCATGGAAATTGAATATATAGCTACTTGTGAGGTTGCTAAGGAAATTATTTAGCTTCAGAAATTCTTAACGGATTTACAAATGGTATATGTTACTAGTCAATCATTGGCTCTATACTGTGATAACAGTGAAGTAGTTGCCAACTCAAAGGAACTTAGAAACCACAAAAAAGTGAAGCACATTAAGAGGAAGTATCATCTCATTCGAAATATATTTAATCAAAAAGAAGTGACTATGTGTAAAATCACATTGAAAGATAACCTAACCGATCTATTGACTAAAGTATCGCCTGGCAAGAGCTTTATGAGTCATCTTATAGGTTTAGGAATGCGAAAGACGTGGTAAATTGCTTTTTGTATAAGTGGGAGATCGTTAGAATTTTACCAAAAAAGTAGTGTAATTATTTATGGATATTTATTGAATATTTTGGATGTTTAATAAAGTTATAATTCATGCATAATATTTGTGATAATATTTTGACTATTGGTATAATAAATAATATCATAAAGGTTCTATAATTTATTCATTAGAGAAATATTTTAATAAAGTTATTTATTAAAGTTAAAATATATTTTCTCTAATTAAATCAAATAAGAATGTTCACAACTAATAAGAGAAGTTGGACATTTCTCTTGAATTGTACTGCAAGATTTTGTGCATTTATAGTGTGTTTTAGTCGATATTGGTGTGACCATATATAAAAATTCTTGGTACATAAATATTGAACATGGACTATGTGAAAGATGTTCATATAATAAGTGTCGTTGAAAAGAACATATTCACACAAGTTCAATAATTTACATATGTCTTTCTTAATTCTGAAATAGGTAATGAACTTATGTTCATAATTTATATTATTTGAGATGTTAAAAGGTATGGTTCAAGAAATTGATCATCTATAATCTAGTATTTTAGTAATACATTATTATACGCGTTAGAAATATATGTTTATAGATATAGAATCCATAACTCTATTATATAGAGAAGTGAATACAGTCTTGAAAAGTAACAGGAGCTTGGATAATTTAAGTCATAGCTAAGTAATTAATAAAACTAGATATTTTATTAATTAAAGACCTCTTGTAAATCTAATCACCCATTAGATAAAGTTTTATATCAACGAATTGAAAGATATAATTACAGGAATAAAACGATAATTTATCTAGCTCCAATTATTGGTAATCATATAGAGATATACATGCACGTGTTAATTATCTAATGGACATAATTTTAATTATAAAGTATCTTGTGATATTTATTAAATTCAAGAACATAGTTTGGACCTTTAATGGAATAAGTTCATAACTAATAGTACAAGTTTACTTGTAATAAGAGTTAATTATAACTAGACCTTTGTCTATTGAAGTTTGAATTAAATAAGTCCATCTAGGTCCTGTTAACTCCATAAAAATAGAGTTATATAGTGCTACTATGCCCTAAGTTTTGCTATAATCTTATTTGAATTAAGTTGTTTCAAATATTTTTCTAATTGTTTTGATATTTTGTTTATTTATGTTGATAAAAAAATGAAACAAAAATATGTGATGCAAAATAAGATGAATTTGTGCCTCTCAAATGGGTTTTTTAAACCTTGGAATCGAAGTTGAATTCGATATGATCGCAACATATCAAAAATGAGGCAAATAAGAGCTAAAACAAAGAAATAGTGCACTTGAGAAGCCGTAGCACTAAACTAATAGAAATATGACACTGTAGTGCCAACTCTCAGGAACTTTTGGTGCCGCAGTGCCACCTCCTGCATCCTGAGTTAATAATTGACGGCTGAGATCATCTTTTTGATGATCTAAAGGTCTAGATTCGGCCTACCTTAGGTTTGTACGATCTACCTTTTTAAAACTCTATATTTAGATATGAAAGAGGCATTTTGAGATAGAAAGAGAGAAAGAAAGAGAGAATGAGGCAGTCATGAAAGGAAAGGAAGAAGAGAAAGAAGAAGATGAATATAAGCTCCAATCCTCTATTTCTTAATTTCCTCCACAACATATTCATAAGATATTTCTTCATTTTCTTGTGATTTTTTCTCTATTTTCCATATTTAGAGAGTACTATAGTTGAGAGTAAATCCTACAGAGATGATTCAAGAGAGTAAGAGCCAAGCTTGGAGAAAGAGCTTGACAACCTCCTTGAATACCTTCATGCTTTTCTAAGGGAGAATTCTTTAACTTTTCTCTCTTTGATTTTGTATTTCTTGAATTCATTAGATTATAATGTTATTTTTCTCAATTTATATTATGAACTAAATATTTTTTTTGTCTAGTTTTATTATGTGAACCAACCTAGTATCTTGTATTTATTTATTTCTTTCTTATTTTATTAATCAAATTTATTGTTGAGTTATTTGTTTCACTTTACTCATTGCTTTTATTTAATTGATCACTAAATAGATTGTTGAGTGAAAACCTTATAAACTTGAGAAAGGGAATTTAAGTTTGGACGTAGGTAGAATAACATTAGATCACCTAATATGGAGTGAGTTTGCATAGGATAGGAATATATTTATGTGACTTGTGCAACCTCTGTATGAGAATACCTAAACTTAATGAATCTACTCAATTTATGTTAAGAGTAATATATTTATTTGTCTAAGTGTTTTCAATTATGTCTCAAAAAAGAGTTTGTAAATACATTCGAATTTTCAGTTGACAACAATAGTGGATTAATTAATGTAAGAGGAGAATTAGGATATTGTGTGTTTAAAGGATGGTTGTAGAATTAGTAAACCAAGCCTTTTTCTTATTGTTTACTTTCATTTATTTTGTATTTTATTTTATTTCTTTAAAATCTATATTTCAGTTGTTTGGATAAAGTTAGGATTAACCAATTTTAAAACTTGACTTAGATTTACTAATTAATACTCATGGATTCGATACTCTTAACTCCTAAATCTATTTTACTTGTAATCATGTGCACTTGTACAGGAGTATAAGATTATAATTTATAGTAGCACATTCTAACCAACAAGTCCCCAACCTACAATGTCTTAGGTTGTATAAGATCAATTAGACTTAAACAGTTTTCTGCGCAATTACACAAAAGAGTAAAAAAAAAAAAAATAGGACAGAGAAGTAGGCCTCAAGAGCCCACTACATTGCTTATTGAGCATTGAAATTGGCCAATCTCTAGGCCCACTAAGGCTAGCCAAATTCCCCAATAGAGGAACCTATAAAAAGCTCTTTCCCCCTCCTTTGTCGTTAATGTTCAATTCTCCTAACACATTAGTTTGGCTGTTATTTTAAAAAATTGAGAGAAAAGTGAAATAGAGAAATTCTTAGAGCCACCTTCAGAGACCATTTGAATTCTTAGATTCTCACTTAAAGCTGATCAAGATTGAAGTGTCCATTTACCTTTATAGTTATAAACTTGGTACATAAAAAGGAAGACTCATTAATTGAGGTAAACAATTTCTTACATGTATTTAGATCATAACAAATTATAATCGGAAACTTTTTTTATTTTCTATACTTCCGCTCATCTTTGATTTTGTTACATTTTTTGTAAATAATTACCAGCACCCTATCCTTGTTGGATATTGATAAAATTGTTGGGTTCCATTGAACCTCAATTTCCACTAGTCATATGTTGGTCCTCTAGACCTAGTCAAACTACTAGTTCTTTGAACTATCGTGGTACAAGTCACTTGGACTTAAAATAGATGCAGTTCACTAAACCATAATGACATTGGTTACTTGGTGTGGGACCCGTTCCCAAACCATACGCCACGTGGAAGGCCACGCGGGTTGTATGTGATCTCACGATCGGCCATTGGGCCATCTGAAGTTAGGGCCGAGCCCGTCACAGACCCTGGACAGTCTGGCCCAGTCTGACCCCAACTCGACAGCTGGGGGTCGGAAGCCCCGATGGTCTTCCACTTGAGTATAATGGCCTTTTCCTTGATAGTTGGGGGGGTCGGAGGCCCCAAGGGTCCTCCATCTGAATGCAATGGAAAACAACTTACGACTCCAGACCCAGACAGAGCATTTAATGCGATCCTGAGTAGGCGTACACAAGGGACAAGCCATCCTAACAGAACAGCGATTTACCCAAATCTTATCCCTGACAGATTAAAGCCATAGGAGGCAGCGGAAATCAGGCCACGGTAACACAGAGGAGATCGCAGAAATCTCGGCCCGTGACCTCTGAAAAGGATTTTGAGGAAAAAGGTACTCAGTCCTGAGATTGAGACCTGTATGGCTCACAATCTCAAGACTATATATATAAGAGCCATGCGTTCTCAAGAGGGGCATGTACGCTTAAAAAGAGAAATATATAAAAAAGTCTCTGAACAAGAAACAAATATATATTCATACTAAAACATTTCCTTGCTACCCTATATCAAAGATAAACCACTGACTTAAGCATCGGAGAGTCTTTATAGGTAGCCACCCCCGCCTCTTCGATCTTGCTTGGAGTTCAGAGTACTTTGGGACAGCAAGAACACGTGGACAGTTGGAGGATTCAGCCTCAGCAGTTTGAGACACGTGGACGACTGGTGAGAAACCTCTCCAATAGTTTGGCGCCGTCTGTGGGAAAACAGGTTGAGCATGGGAAAAAGAGTAAGAGACTCACGAGTGCGCTCTCCCCGAATAAAAAAAGTCATACAACGTCTGATGGCACCCTCAAGAATGACAACCAGGAGCACTCGTCTCGATGCCGAAGGGAGCTCCCGAGAAGCACGACCAAATCTGGAGCAGAAGCTGGATCAGATGCTTGCCGCCCTGGCAGAAGCAAATAGGAAGGCATAGATGGCCCACGAGGCCGTCCTAGGTTTAAGGGACGAGGCCGCAGAGGTACGCAGAGATAACGCTCGCCTCGAAGGGTTGCTGGCGAGTGAAGATAGGACTCAGCGGAGGGAAGATTTCGACGAAGAAGTCCAACAAGAGTTTGGGAACCAACCGCGGGGAGAAGCTCCCGCCCCATCCGGGTCATGGATGCAGAGGGCACGACAAAGCCAATCGAGACCCTTCCAAACCAGGGGAGGGGGGTAACGGGCAGAAGACACCATGAAAGCCCTGGGGGTACGCCCCCCGACTGGAAGCAAGAGATGATGGCAGTGTTGGGTAAGAGACTCGGCAACCATCACAGCCAGACCCCTGATGATCTGGCAGAACAAACTGTGCGAGGCATCAACCGGACGACCTTCGCTGACTGGATCCAGATGGAACCCAGACCGAGGGATTTCACGACCCCGACCTTTAGGCCGTTCGAGGGGAAAACCGACCCCCTCGACCATATATACCACTTCCAGCAAAAGATGGCCTTAGAGACCAGGGATGAGGCCGTGACCTGCAAAGTCTTCTCTATGACCCTTGCGGGACCAGCCCTACTATGGTTCAGGTAGCTCCCGGAAAAGTCCATAAACAGGTTCGAAGACTTCTGTAAACTTTTTCTGAAACAGTACGCAGGTGTCCGAAGATAATAAAAAACCATGCGAGACCTAGACTATTTGGAACAGGCCGCAGATGAATCCCCGCGGGAGTACCTCTCGCATTTCTTCAAGGTAATGTCACTGGTCCATAATGCCGACTCGGTCCAAGCGGCAGGCTCATTCGTCCGGGGCCTGCAGCCAGGATCAATGCTATCGGACCACCTCCTTCTAAATCTTTCGTACGATATGGCGGACGTCCAGGCAAAGTCAGAAGGGGTATTCAGTGTGCTGGAAAGCCACCAGAAGGCACCCAAGACCTCTGCCGCAATAACAACGACACCAGTACAACCCCCGGCCCTGCAAGAGGTGAAGAGGCCCTTATCGGGCCAAGGGCCGGCTCCGAAGCAGGAAGTCCCCGTCCTAGACAGTCTGGAGGGAGGTAAGAGGAGGAAGACGACCTGTGACCCTCTGCCCAAGTATGAGCTCAACACGCCGATCGACGTGATCTACCTCTAAAATAAGGACAGGGGCATTTTCAAAGATCCACCCAAATCTGGCGTCCCTGAACATATGAAGAACAGGAACAGGTACTGCCAGTTCCACAAAGACATCGGGCATGACACCGTCCACTGCTGCAACCTTTATGCTCAGGTCATGTTGGCGACCCACGCTGGCAGGTTGAAGCAGGCCCAGCCGCTACAAGACATCGCCAGGACTGAGAAAGGGAAGCAGGCCCAAGCCTCTGGGTTAGGAGAGCAGACCCTAAGGATAGTGCTGACCATTGTGGGTAGGCCAAAGCCGACCCACGATCAAGAGGAAAAAGAAAGATGCCTCAAAAGAGCTGAGGGTAGGGTGAAGCGCTTGAAGGGGATGGGCCACTCCGTCAACCACTTGATGTCGGGAGAAAGCTGCACATTCGCCGCCCCCATCGTTTTCACCCAGCAAGATCTAACCACGGTGCGCCATCCTCACGGTGATCCCTTGGTGATTAAACTGCAGATCGGCTCTATATTGGTTGGAAGGGTCTTGGTCGATGGTGGAAGCAGTGTCGATATCCTATTTCTCAGCACATTCGAGAACATAGGTTTGGATAGAAGCGCACTCAGGCCGACTTGTCAACCGCTGTTCGCTTTCGACAGCACGAGGGTCTGCCCTTTGGGCGTCGTGACCCTTAATGTCTGTGCAGCTGAGAGGTGCTTGGACGTGGATTTTGTCATCATTGACTGCCAGTCCTCCTTCAACGTCATCATGGGAAGGGGATGGATCCACGCCATGCATGGAGTCACGTCCACCCTCTACCAGGTCTTGAGATGTCAGTGAAAGGATGGTACATACATGATTGACATCAAGGGAGACCAGGCCTCCGCAAAGAAATGCTTTTCAGCTGCCCTGATGGGAGCCGACGCGAGTGCAAGCGCTGCAACTATGGACAGATAGCAATCAAAGGACCGTCTGCCAGTGTACATGAACTGAATCGAAGAAGAGTCCGACGGTCCAGAATCCACGATCGAGGAGTTGGTAGCGGTCTCTTTGAAAGAGGCAGAGCCGGCAAAGGTGGTTCTGATCTGGGCCTTGTTACCTGAGGAGCAAAAGAACGAGATGCTGGAATTCCTGAAGCTGAATGAGGACGTCTTCGCGTGGTCTCACGATGATATGCCTGGGATAGACCCCGAACACTCCTGCCACCGTCTGAACATAGACCCTCATTTTCCTTCAGTCAGGCAGAAACCCTGAAGGTTCGCACCAGAGAAAAGCAGGGCGATCAACAAGGAGGTAGAAAAGTTGCTGGAGAACGGTCTGATCAGGGAATGCGTTTACCCACGATGGGTCTCTAACCCGGTAGTGGTGAAAAAGAAAAACGGTGACGACCGTATTTGTATAAACTTCACAACCTGAACAAGGCCTGCCCAAAGGATAGTTTCCCCCTGCCAAGAATCGACCAAATAGTAGACGCAATGGCGGGATTCAACAAAATCAGCTTTCTGGATGTCTATTCCGGATACAACCAGATCCCCCTGTACGCGGAATATCAGATCCACATGGCTTTCATCACGGAACGAGGTCTGTACTGCTACAGGCGTATGCCATTTGGCCTGAAGAATGCGGGGGCAACCTACCAGAGGTTCATGAATAAAATGTTCGCTAGGCTACTAGGAAAGACTATGGAGGTCTACATCGACAATATGGTCGTGAAGAGCAGGGATGATTCAGACCATCTGAGGCACCTGGACGAATGTTTTCAGATTCTGAGGCAACATCAGATGCATCTGAATCCCAAGAAGTGTGCATTTGGGGTATCCTCTGGGCAATTCTTGGGGCATATTGTAAGCTAGAGGGGTATTGAGGCAAACCCGACCCAGCTGATCTCGGTCGCAAATGTGCAGAGACCCTCATCCGTTCGAGAGGTCCAACGCCTGGCTGGGAAGGTAGCCACTCTCAGCCAATTCGTATCCAAGATGTCCGACTGATGCAAGCCTTTCTTCCAATGCTTGAAGAAAAGCTCTACTGCCATCTAGGGTGAAGAACAGGATAGGGCACTGGCAGACCTCAAGCTGTATCTGAGTCACCCACCTATCCTGGCTTCCCCGGCAGAGGGGGATCGTTTGTATGCCTATTTAGCAGTGTCCGAAGTAGCGGTCAGCGCTGTACTGTTCATCGAGGAAGACAGTAAATAGAAACCGATGTTTTATATAAGCCGTATGCTCCTAGATGCCAAAACCCGATACAGTGTAGCAGAAAAGCTAGTCCTCGCTCTAGTCAACGCTAAAAAGAAACTCCGGCAGTATTTTGAGGCTCACTCGGTCACTGTGTATACGGATTTCCCCATCCGTCAAATCTTGGCTAAACTAGACCTGTCAGGACGACTGACCAAATGGGCCATCAATCTGGGGATATACGATATCGAATATCAGCCTCGAACGGCAAAGAAAGGACAGGTCATGGCAGATTTTCTGGTGGAAACGAGTCCTTTGGCGAGCGGCACGACCCGAATCAGATGTCTCAACTCCACCCCCTTTAGCCTGGATGCTCTACACGGACGGATCCACAAATGCCGTAGGGTCGGGTATCGGGATAGTTTTGCAGACCCCAATGGGTCTTAGAGTTAAGAAAGCATTGAGGCTCGGCTACCAGGCGACTAACAACGAGGCGGAGTACGAGGCACTGTTACAAGGCCTTGAATTGGCACTACACTTCGGAGTAGAGAGCATCGCCGTGAAGACCAACTCACAGTTGATCACGGGCCAGGTCAGGGGAGACTTCGAAGTAAAAGAACCAAGGNTCCCCATCCGTCAAATCTTGGCCAAACCAGACCTGTCGGGACGACTGACCAAATGGGCCATCGAGTTGGGGATATACGATATCGAATATCAGCCTTGAAGGCAAAGAAAGGACAGGTCATGACGGATTTTCTGGTGGAAATCGAGTCCTTTGGCGAGCAGCACGACCCGAATCAGATGTCTCAACTCCACCCTCCTTCAACCTGGATGCTCTACACGGACGGATCCACGAATACCGCAGGGTCGGGTATCGGGATAGTTTTACAGACCCCAACGGGTCTTAGAGTAGAGAAAGTATTGAGGCTCAGCTACCAGGCAACTAACAATGAGGCGGAGTACGAGGCACTGTTACAAGGCCTTGAGTTGACACTACACTTCGGAGTAGAGAGCATCGCCGTGAAGACTGACTCGCAGTTGATCGCGGGTCAGGTCAGGGGAGACTTCGAAGTAAAAGAACCAAGGTTGCACAGGTACTTCTCTAAGGTGATGGGGGCAAAGGCTCGTTTTGGTAACTTCAATATCGAACCGATCCCCAGGGAGATGAACCAGAGGGCCGACGGGTTAGCTAAGAGTGCATCAATCGGGGGCACCACTGAAAGCATAGAAATCCTCTTAGAAGGCGAGAGCATGGAAGACCCCCCGCAGACCCTTGTGCACCATGTGTTTGCAACCGGTGCTACTGACGAAGGGTGGATGAAGCCCATCACACAGTATTTGACGTTGGGGAACCTGCCCACAGACCCTCGGGAAGCGAGGTCAGTCAGGTTAAAGGCCGCCAGGTACTCGATGATTGGTGAATAGTTATACAGGAGATCGACAATGGGTCTGATGCTACGCTGCATAGGCCCTGTCGAAGCGCAAAAACTGATGGAGGAAATCCACGAGAGAGTATGTGGCAACCACTCTGGTGAGTGCAGCCTCGCCCACAAGGCTCTAACGGCCGGATACTTTTGGCCATACATGATGGCGGAGGTAGCCGAATTCGTAAGAAAATGTGATAAATGCCAGAGGTTCGCCCCGATGAAACGTCAGCCCGCGGAGACTCTTCATTCGAACATAACTCCTTGGCCATTTGTCAAGTGGGGTCTAGATATCGTCGGAGAGCTCCCCAGAAGTCCAGGAGGAAAATGATACGTCTTGCTAGCCACGGACTATTTTACCAAGTGGGTAGAGACAGAAGCCTACACGACAGTTAATAAGGCAAACACGATTAACTTCATCTGGAAGAACATAATCTGCCGATTCGGGATCCCGAAAGAGATACACGCTGACCATGGCACGCAATTCCAAAATGCTAAGCTTAAGGAGTTGTGCGAACTATATGATATAAGGCTCAGTTTCTCTTCCGTGAACTACCCTCAGGGGAACGGTCAAGCAGAGGTGACAAACAAAGCCATATTCAGCAACATCAAAAAGAACTTGCAGGAGTCTAAAAGCAAGTGTTTAGAAGAACTGCTGGCCGTTGTGTGGGCCCATCGAACCACAGAGCGAAGGTCTACTGGGAGAACGCTGTTCACTATGGTCTACGGATCAGATGCTATGATCCCGACCGAGGTCGGCCTCCCAACCCTCCGCTCCGAAGTGGTAAAAGATGCTCCCCTAAACGAGCGCCAGTTAAGCCGCAACACAGACCTCCTGGAAGAAACGAGAAACATGGCCTTGGTCCACCTAGCTTCATACCACCAGCAGGC
>JXTB01000139.1:171611-192651 GCA_002914805.1 Parasponia andersonii
GCGTCGAGTCGGCTCCTCAGATGCTTGGTGATGACCCAGGTATCCAAGGGGAATGGGAGGTATGAAACCATCCTGGGCATCAGGTTCATCGT
This sequence comes from Parasponia andersonii, assembly GCA_002914805.1. NCBI lineage: Eukaryota > Viridiplantae > Streptophyta > Magnoliopsida > Rosales > Cannabaceae > Trema > Trema andersonii. The sequence continues at coordinate 171,704 of JXTB01000139.1, forward strand.
TAGGGGGTTGAGAACGGCTTGAATGTGCCTGCATTCCCCCAGAGAGCCGAAGATTATGATCCCCTCCAGGCTTTTGAGCCGCCCAGCCAACAGGTGCAGCTCGGACCTGTTTTCTTCTGCCAAGGCTACACAAGACAAAGTAGCATGAGCAATAATATCGGGAGAGGGCCCAGACCCAAAGATCACGACCTAATACTTACTTTGCAGGAAGGTTAAGGGGACTTGGAAATGCTCTCCGCTCACCCAAGGGGAGCACCATGCCCCTCCAACAGCATATAGCCTGGCGTGAGAGTCCCATTGTTTGTCCGACCACGGTAGCCCCCAAAGGATGTGGCGCCCTGGCAGCGGCTGAAGGTAGAAGGTGGGGTAGGAGCCCTTCTTGGGAATGAGGATGAGCTTATAAGCATAAAAGGCCACCTCCAAGTCAATATGCATATTGTAGATAACTGACAGGGCAGAAAGCCCCATCAGAATCATGATTCTGTTTGCATTCAACTACATCGGATGGATTCCCGTCAAGGTAAAGAATTGGTGGATTAGGGGAGGAAGAGGAAATCGCAGCCAGTCCAGATGCTTTCTGCCTAGGACAATGGAACCCTCGGGGGCGTAAGGACGAAGGTACCAGTCCGCAGGGCCCTCAACCTGTTGCAGCGTCACTCCTCTGGGGAGGCAGAGCTGCCTCCTCAGTGAATCTAGTTTTGAATCCATAACGGGTTGCAATTCCTGATTTTGACTTGAAGCCATTGTACCGAAACGCGACTAAAAGAGTAAGAGTCTTTAGAAAAGAAGGAAGCAGAAACCCTAGGATTTTATGAGGCTGAGATGATTGAAAATTTTAGTAAAGTGGCAAATGAACACAATTACGGTTTTTATAGAGGAAAAGCCGAAGAGTTCTTTCTGGAAAAGGGGAGAATAAGGGGAACTGAACAGTCAGAACTTCAAAATTCAAACAGATCTCGTGATATGGGATGGCGTGCCTCCACATCGGTAAGAGGGGAACCACGTGCATCTCCCAGATTGGAGGAACGGAGATACGATTTCCCCATTTGATGGACACGAGTCTGTCAAGTAAGGAAATGGGGGTAGTTGTGAGACCCGTTCCCAAACTATACGCCATGTGGAAGGCCACGCGGGTTGCACGTGATCTCATAATCAGCCGTTGGGCCGTCCGAAGTTAGGGCCGAGCCCATCACAGACCCTGGACAGTCTGGCACAGTCTGACCCCAACTCAACAGCTGGGGTTCGGAAGCCCCGAGGGTCTTCCACTTGAGTACAATGGCCTTTTCCTCGACAATTGGGGGAGTTGGAGACCCCAAGGGTCCTCCATCTGAATGCAATGGAAAATAACTTACGACTCCAGACCCAGACAGAGCATTTAATGTGATCCTGAGTAGGCGTGCGCAAGGGACAAGCCATCCTGACAGAACGGCGATTTACCCAATCTTACCCCTGATAGATTGAAGCCGTAGGAGGCGACGAAAATCAGGCCACGGCAACACAGAGGAGATCGTAGAAATCTCAGCCCGTGACCTCTGAAAAGGATTTTGAGAAAAAAGGTACTCAGTCCTGAGATTGAGACCTGTATGGCTCATAATCTCAGGACTATATATATCAGAGCCATGCATTCCCGAGAGGGGCATGTACGCTTAAAAAGAGAAATATATTAAAAAGTCTGTGAACAAGAAACAAATATATATTCATACTGAAACATTTCCTTGCTACCCTGTATCAAAGATAAATCACTGACTTAAGCATCGGAGAGTCTTTGCAGGTAGCTACCTCCGCCACTCTGATCTTGCTTGGAGTTCAGAGTACTTTGGGACAGCAAGAACATGTGGACAGTTGGAGGATTCAGCATCAGCAGTTCGAGACACGTGGACGACTGGTGAGAAACCGCTCCAACACTTGGAATCAATTTTTTTCATAATAATGATATTGTCAGTTGCTTGGACCACAATAAAATTAGTTCTCTGAATCATAATAATATCGGTTACTTAGACTATGTAGCAGAGTCTGTTCATGTAGCAGAGTCTGTTTAATTATGATATCTGTCCCTTGAACCAAAATGGCGTCAATTTTTTTAAACAAATGATGGTATCATTTGTCACTTGGACTATAATTAGATTGGTTCTTTGAACCATAACGATATCGGTCATATTGAGTTAATCTTTGAACAATAGCGATGTTATCTGTTGCTTGTCTCAAGACCCGAGATCAATATCGGTGGTGGAACGTGTATTTTATAAAATAGAAATATCGGGAATAATTTTAAAAATAGTTAAAAAAATTTCAAGACATTTAATTTTTCAAATTGACCATTATAAAATATTTAATTGAAATAAAACTCATAATTATGCGTCACTCAATAAAAATCGACAATAATAAAAATAAATATCTCAAAATCATACGACGAACAACAACCATCACACACCCAAACATAGATATGAATTATATAAATCATATCCAAATCTCACAAATAATCTTACTTAGTTATTATTCAATATAAATTTCTACTCAAGTCTATAATCCATAAGTCTAGTAAGAATTTACTAAAATATAAACAAATTAGTAAGCCTTCTATACCTCGCTCTAAGTCTCCCTGTCCAAATCACACTGAGTGCCATACTGAGAGGAAGAAAAGGGGGGAGTTAGCCTAGTAAAAAATTGATTATAAGTTTTTCTGATTAATAAATAAACTCACGTTGAAGGTTATGTATGGTCAGTGATTCATTTAAAACGATTCATAAAATCCAAGTGAAATCATTATCTAAAGGTTCAAACATTCTAAATCGTTGTAAAATATTATTTCAAACTACAATGTTATAGACAGTGTTTAATGTTGTTTGGTGGTTATTCGGAGGGTCTGAGGTCATTTTTAAACCCTCTTAGCACTGAATTTTCAGCACCCAAATTAGCTAAGCTATGCATATAACTTGACTAATTTAGGATTGGGCCAAATGGCACGTAAAACAAGACAAATCTAGAGCTGTCCGATCTCATTTTCTGTGTAGTTTTTGAAATATGGTCAATATATATCTCATTTATCACTATTTCTCATGTACATTTCAATAATGATATTAAATTCATAATCTAACGATCCAATCAAAAAGTTAACTCTAAAACTAATTATATACAAAACTGTCCAATAAAATCGAAATCAAAAAGAGCAAAATCGAGCTATGAGACACCCACTAGTAAATGACCCATGAGGAGACGAATCTATAGCGATTGGCTTTTCAGCCTGAGATGGCCGAAAAACTCACCGACGAGCAAGGAAGTAAGCGGCAGTTTTTTGCCATTTTCCTGCGACTACGTGCTCCGGTGGAGCTAGGACTTTAGCAGGATGTTCGTCCAGCGACGGGGCTTCGATTTCGGCAGCTGGTGAGCGTTAACAGCAGTGGGACAAGCTGCTACGGTGGCTGTCTACGAGCAGTTACTTCCGTTGAAGGGGAAGAGAGACAAAGTAAGGGGAAGAGAGAGAAAGGAAGAGGGGAAGTGGGAAAGGATGACACGTGACGGGAATATGGGCTGTGCAATTTTTTAAAAATTGCACGTAAATTCCTATTTTTCAAATTCCTTTATATTTCATCATTCAAATTTGCAATTTAATCTCTCTTTCAAAAATTTTTACATTTTACCCCAAATTTGAATTTATATATTTTTTTTTTTGAAAAATTATGGTCAAAAGACCAAAATATGCTTACGAAATTCAGGGGTTTTTCAGCTTGAACCACAATGAGATTGATTCTTTGAGCCATAATAATGTCAGTCACTGGGACGAGATATAGAATAGTTAGCTCTTTGAACTACGGTGATGTCTGTTGCTTGCACCACAATAACGTTGGTGATCATTATATCATGATTAGACCAAATATTTAGAAACTATTAAATAGTTCAATTTAACATTTGACATTAATCACTAATAAATAGCTCTACGTGGCATTTTAATTTGCACTATTTAATTGGTGTATTAAAATTTTACATAAATAAATTAATCATATTTACCAATTGAATATTGCTAACTCACATGACGTATGTGTTGATATTAAAAATTTGATAAAAAATTTGGTACATACAATATTATCGTAGTTAAAAAAGCATAAATTCCACAATATGGCTTCAACGCACCCAAATAATTTCTTTTTAATCTTCATAAACTAAGTACAATAGCAAGTGCAAATGGCGTACCTGCCGTTTTAATTTTTGCTAGCAATTCTTTTGAAGTTTTTGAATTCATAATACTCGTTTGATTAATTTTCTTGATTTTTTTTATTTTATTCTTTTTCATAGATACAATATAGTTTCAATAAATTCTTAAAACTGATTTGGCACTTATCAGCTTATGGATAAGAATTTAATTTATTGTAAAAGAAAATTGACTTTCTTTTTTTTTTTGGGGGGAAAATGTTGAATTGCTCTGTATATTTACTCGCTATATATTATTTATAAAAAAAAAATAAGCAAGAATTTCCAAACCCAAAGTTTTGTGGGAAAAATGGTAAGTGTCCATGAGTCTGGGTCATTTGGATGGGAATTAATCAACCATCTGGGCTTGTCGGCTTGCATTTTACCACTTCGTAGGATATTCAGGAATAACTTTAGCATTGTAATATTTTTAACAATTGAGCTTATACATATATACCAACATATTTATATGGGATATCTATTTTCCTATAGCTTAAGGCATGTGCCGATGGGCTCGGTGGGTTGCTTTCCAAGCAGGCCCAATGGGATTTAAACGCATTTTGATTGGATCCAGGCCTTAGTACAAGCCTAGTTTTTGGGCATCTTTAAGCTATTTAATCTAATTTTACTAGTGTGGGTCTCATTAGCATAATTGTACATAATCACTCCAAGTCATATCCTATGACATCAGAACGAATATAAAAGGTATTTACACCTAGGAGATCTAACAATGCCTTCGTGATTTATTTATTTTTTTAAAAAAAGGTGATCTCTATACATAGAAAAAGCAATTAACTTATTTGCGTGCATATTCTAGCTGCTTCTCTATTATTTTATTATTATTTTTATGTGTTTTGGACTTTTACGATCCAAATATATTTTTATTAAAAAAATATATAACTTAATTAATGATAATCATTTATTACAAATAAAGAAAAATAATTTAAATATTCTAAATGTTGAACTCCTGACCTAATACATAATCTCTACCTCATTCACCCACTTACTAAGCTAGTCCTAATGGATCTGAACAAATGCTTATTAGGCCATACACGACTTTTTTATTCAAAACAATTTAAAAAAGAAAAAATTAGCCATCTATGGCCATCTTAGAAAAAAAAAATTACAAATTTACAGTGCACCCAGTTTTTCCTAGATTCGATACCGCATTTTATAGAAAAATGGCACATTTTAAAAAATTTTAGAAAAATATCATTTTTTAAATAGTAACTAGAAACCGATAACTAATTTTTAAACACCGATAACTAGTAATTAAATGTTTATATATAATTGGTATATAACTGATAACTAGTAACTAATAACTAATAATCATGTTTATAAATGACATTTTTCTAAAAAAAATTTAAAAATGGTATTCTTCTAAAAAAATATAATAAGCTAATTAAAAAAAATTGACCCACTATATTTTTTTGTATTTTTGTAGGTAAAAGTTTTAGAGACCTTTCAAAAAAGACGGTGGGTCAATTTTTTTTTCCAATTTTTGTACATTATTTTTTAAAAATTAATATTTTAAATTTACTTTTTGAAAAATATTATTTTTAAAATTTAGATAATATATTTATAACTAAAGTAAGATTAGAATTATTAGTACACAAACTTCATTTATAAGTGATAATTTTAGAACTTTTCTCTCTTTATCTATACCATATGCAAACGATCTAACTGAGAAACTTTCGAGTCCTTTCTTGTCAGTGCCATATGCAAACGATCTAATTGAGAAACTTCCGAGTCTTTTTGGAACACGTTCTTTACAACAATAGGCCTTGAATAGGCCCACAAAGAGTGTAAGTTTAAGATATTTTCAAGATTTTTTTTTTTTTAACTAAGAAAAGGGCATGAATAGGAATAGTCTAATCCCATTTAGTCTTTTTAGGACTAGCATGATATAATGACAATTTTAGGACCAAATTTTAGACTTTTTAAGGACTTGGTAGAGAGAGAGATAAATGGCATTCCAAATATACCCTTGTTCGAAAGTGAATTGCCGGTGAAAGCATTAAATGCTCCTTTCTTTCACTCTCTCTCATTTCATTTTTTCTTATTTTTCCTCTCTTTCTTCTCTATTCACGTTCTCTCTCTCTCTCACACATTTTATTTTCTCTCATTCTCTCTCATTTATTTTTTTCTTTATTTTTTCCGTTCTTTGTCTCCTCTTCTTATTTTTGCTTTCTCTCTCTCGTCTTGAGTTTTTGGCTATGCCTTCTCTTTCTATCTTTCTCTCTTTTTATTCTTGCTCTCTCTCTCTCTCTTCTGTCTTGAGTTTTTGGCTATGCATTCTCTCTTTATCTCTCTCTTTCTTAACAGTTGTGTTTCTTAACAGGCATTTTACTATTTTATAATAAAAACTCAATTGGAAAAACTTCGGATATTATTGGGAAATTTTTGAGATTTTGAAGGTAAATTATGTATTTCTATTCAATAATCACTATTTATGATTAATAATGAGTGAATAATATTTGAAAAAGGTCTATAATACTGATCTAGACATCATTATGTTCAAAATGCCTTTTTTTTGTATATTGATTTTTTTAATATTTTATAGACCTCGTTATCACGCTATAGGTCAAATTGATCTTGACGTATGGTTAATAAGAACTTGATCTTAAGTCAACGTCTTCTTGACCTCAGGTCAATATTATATTGACTACTTGACTAGTGGTAATTATGATACTGATATTCGAAGTCAATTTAATCCTGACATATGTTCAAAATATTTTGATCAGTATTTCATCATTATCATAGAGTCACTCATGATAATTGTGTGCTTAAATGATAACTGCAAGTGGATTGTTCGTGCAACAACGATCAAAAATGCTAATTTATTCTAAATCAAAAGGTATGAAATCATTTATTTATTCAATATTCAGAATGAATAAAAGTCCAAGTTAGAATGAGAATAAGTCAATAACTTCTTGACTTCAGATTTAACACTACTTGACCTAAGGTACAACTTAATTTAGGACCAAGAACAAATCAACTAGAATGAGTGAGCAATATTTATTTTATGAATGTTTACTCGTCATTATTAATGAGTGAGCAATATTTAAAAGAGTTATGGATATTAATTTGTTGAAATATTCATGTTTTTTTTACTATGTATCTTCATAATGGTCTTCTGCTACATGTGAAGGGTCAAGTAGTTCTTAACCTCAAGTCAAATAAACCTTGACTATGTGGTCAAATAGTTCATTATAGAATTACTTAACCTGAAGTCAAGTACTACTTGACCTGGGATTGAAGACTACTTGATCCTAGTTTATGTAGTAATCTAGTAGTACTTGACTTGAGGTCAAGAACTACTTAACTTAGTGCAAGAATTACTTTACCTAAAACAACAAATAACAAAAGAATAAATGGGTGACTTTCTTGTCCATCTAACTAACATCATGGTTGAAGATTTTATAGACTACTTTTTACCTTTGGCTGATATAGTTTTTGTCATTCTAGAACTCTCTATATTTCTTTATATGAGAAGAATCAATCAAAGAGATTAAATATGGATTTGGGTGAAAGGTTTTTAAATTCAAGGACGGTTTTCGATGATTTTTGTAATCGGACATGAGGAACTCAATATACTTAATAACAACTAAAGTATAGTCCTTGTTGAATATATAAATAAATATTAAGTTAAATTAACCGAATGAACTGATTAAGTAGACAATAGGATAAGTACAACTTGATCCCCATTCAGATAAATAATTCATGATCTCATGTAATTAAAAAATTGTAGTCAAGAATTACTTAGCTTTAGGTCAAATGGATCTTGACTTGCTGAGGCCAAGTGGAGAGAAACAAATTTTACGGGAAAGTGTATAAAATAGGTTATGTCAAATCCAAGATAAGACCCTATTAGCTGTCAGGTTGTATGTTAAGTTAGGATGGAGTATTAAGACTTTTAGTTCTTGTGAGCTTCATTTTTAGTCCTAAAAACTTATTCAAAAATATAGTCCTAAAAATGTCTAAAATGAGATGAGTTCTATCTATGTTCTTTTCTCTTTTTTGCTTAATTCTAGGTCCATAGTTTAAAAAATTGAAAAATATCGAATCTTCTGAAACTTTTAAGAAATCCTAGATTTGTTAAGAACCATATCACTTTTCAATAATATTCAAAAAAAATAATATTTTTTTTAAAATTGGTACTTTTTGAAGGTACTCGAGATAACTAGTCTCATTATCTTATGTAACTTCACCTATTACCTCAAGTACCACATCAATTAGTAAAAAGTGATACTTTTATAACTATTTTTAAAAGTGATATTTTTCTAAATATTTTTGCAATTTTTCAAAAAATAAATAAATAAAAATTCGGAATTTTTTAATTTTTTAAAACTCGAATTTCTTCATTTTGTTTTCCCCCCTTTTTTTGAATATTTATAACAAATGACACTTTCAAATGGCTAAATTTACCATTTTTTAGACTAAATATGTGATATAGTAAAATTTATAAATATATATATTAAACTAATTATAAAACCTCTTAATTTTATAGCAAAAGGGTTATATCAGTAGATTAGATGTAAAATAAATTTTATGGTAATGTATAAATATTTGTATATTGAATAAATATGATAGGATTAAGTGGAAAGAAAGACCTTTGAAGCATACACTTTCTGAAAATTAAATACTAAATTTTAAATTCTGTAAAATTATACTTTCAAGTTTAAAATTTCTACAAAATTATATAAGGTACGAAATGGCGAATATAATTTTCACATATACTTTTCACTCAACACTAAAACTGGATTGAGATTAACTTGATCTTGTTTCTAAACATGAAAATTGTATTAAAAATTCATATTTCTATATTTAACATCACTCTATATTGTTTATTTGTTTATTTATTTTAGTTTTATCTCATTTTGTTTTAGCTTAATTATAAATTTTTCATTTATTTTATTGTTTGGTTACAAGGATATGATGCCAATTTTGTCTTTCAATAACATAAATCACTAAAAATTTGAGGAAAATGCTATGATTTTGGGCTTTTTACAGAAATCCAGGTTATAGGGTTAAAAATTTAAAAATTCTAGATGGGTTGATTTTTTTTTTTGAAAAAGCCATTTAGAAAAATATCACTTTTGAAATATGTTTAGAAAAATATTACTTTTAATAAATATTTAGAAAAAATACAATTTTCTTCAAAATTGGTATTTTTTTTAAGTTATACTCGAGGTTATCAGTTAAATTTCTTTGGGTAACCAATCTACTTATTTGAAGTAACTAATCATATTACCTCAGGTAATTTGATAAGTATCTTACAAATTAATAAAAAATGGTAGTTTTCTAAATAATTTTAAAAATAGTATTTTCTGGATTTTTTCAATTTTTTTAATTTTTAATATAAAAAAATATAATTTCCTTTATGATTTTTTGAAAATTTGAAACTTGAAAGTGTAATTTTGTAGTTTTAAAAACTTAGGGTTTTAATTGTTGAAGTTGTATGCTTCATGGTATTTCTCTTAGCATTTAACCTTATATGATGACTGATATAGTAAAATTGAAATACATATATGAACTTAATAAACTTAATCAGTTTTTTATGAGTAAATCATATGAATTTTTTCAATTAAAAAGTATGAAAAATGGTCATTTAGCTATGATTTTTTTTCCCTCTTTCACACTTTCTTCTTTTTCCTGGATTACTTCAGCCTTGCTTCAAGATTTCCTTGCTTCAAGATCTTCTTTTGCATGTGATTTCACATTTTTGCTAGTAAATGTCATTTCACATTTTTTAAAATAAAAATAATCATACTTTACTAGGAAAAATATGCATATAGCATGTAACGAAACAAACATAAATTAGAATTATAATATAATGAATAGAATAGCAACACTATTGTTTAAAACAAAACTAAAAAATATAAACAACACCAAAATAGTAGGAAATAGTAGGAAAACTCAAACTATAATAGGGAACTGAGACATGTATATTATACAATCTCCTAAAAATAAATTTGTTTCATCTTGATAAGTGTTTGAGATCATTAGGTATTCGTCTCCTAAGATATAATGGTTAATGAGTGACAATTATTGTACCACAATGCTAATCTAACAAACTAAATAAGTCACTAGGCTTCACCGAAAAATGCTAGCTTGAAGCTACTTTGGGGTTTATAGATTACCACTAAAATACTCATGATCTTTTCGGAGTATTCGCGTGCAATGTGGAACTACTTAAATACCTATAATTTTCCCAAAGCATAACCAATGTGGGACTTGGGGCATTATATTCTTCCCTTATTAAGGGCCTAGCATCCTTGCTCGAGATTTCATACTCAATAACCCACATATAATCCCTATAAGTGGGGTTCATATTTACTAGCATCCTCGCTAGAGGATTCATATTCAATAGCCCACATATAACCCCTATAGATACTTGCTAGACGTTTCATATTTAATAGCCCACATATAATCCCTAAGGGTGGGGTCCATATTTACTAGCATCTTCACTAAAGGGTTCAGATTCAATAGCCTACATATAACCTCTATGGGTGGGGTTTAACAGCCCACATATAACCCATATAGGCAGGATCTATATTTACTAGCATCTTCACTAGAGGATCCAGATTTAATAGCTACATATAACCTCTATGAGCAAGATCCATATTCACCACAATTCTTATCCGTTACATTCACCACAATTCTTATCTGTGACAGCCTTCTAAGGCCTATATAAGTATAGATTAAGTTAGCTCAAATACCAAATGTAACATCAATGGGCCTCACCTAAAAGTACTTTGGGGCTCATGGAACCGAGTATACCCGATGTGGGACTTAGAACATTACATTAAAGCTCATGCTCTGAAAACATTTTTGGATAAGGGAGAAAAGGGCAAATTAGCTTATGTTATTTTTGAAAAGATAAAGAGTTAATTTATAAGCTTCATACAGCTATTACAAGTTTAAAGTTAACCCAGATTTAATTTCAAAAAATATTTTGTACTTAAACATTTTAACATTTAGAAAATTGAAGCTGCTTTCTAAAGACAAAAATTTACATATTTAATATAGCACTAAACATTTTAATGTTTAGAAAAAAAATGAAACGAGTTTCTAAACAAAAAAATTTCTAATTTAGATTAATATGGTAATTTGATAACCCAAAATAAAATTTGGTAGTCTTAAAATTCCAAAACAAGTTTGATAGTTTCATCCTATTTTTAACTCCAAAAACTAATTTTGTAGTTTCATTCTTCCAACATACTTTACTCCTCATGTCTCTTTCATATTGTGACAACAAGGAGTCGAGGATACACTAAAAAAATCTGAAAAGTTGGGTAAATGTTGTGGTAATGCTTTTAAAAGTATAATTAAATATTGCTATTAAAATACGTATTAGTATTTTTTTTTTAATCTCAAAATAAGTGATGTTAGACTATTACTAAGTTTCTTAAGAGAAACAATACCATGTTTCTATTGATATATGTGTGAATAGAAGTAAAAAGGGCAGCCATCATAGCAATAGTGAATAGGGCAGCCATCATAACAATAGTAAAAATAGCAGCCGTCATAACAATAGTAAAAATAGCAGTCGTCATAGCAATAGTGAAAAGGGGCAGCCGTAATAACAATAGAAAAATGTAGTATTCTCACTAGCTTTTAAGGCCTATAAATAGATATTTCATTCATCATTCTTTTCATCCCAAAACTTGAAAGCATTTCAAGTTCTCTTTTCTAATTAAATCCTTTCTTTCTCTTTATTTCTCCTTTCAAAAAGAGCAGAGTTTCTTTGTGAAATAGGAGGTTTCAAAGAATGGCGGTATAAGGTGTGAGTAAGAGAATACTTGCAAGAAAGTACTTGGGTATATTGGGGTCATTACGTAGAAAAGAGGGAAATCTATGTGATTGTAGAAACTTTTCATATAGTGAAATTCTTTTCTGAGAGACAGTGATTTTTCTCCTGATTTGGGAATTTTTCACTGAAATTCTTATGTTGTGAGATTGGATTCTATTCCCTATATCTATTCCCTATTATTATTTCTCTATTATTCTGACATTTCTTTGAAGTGAAATCCTGGGAGCGGCGAATCTAAGTCAGTCAGATTCTCAACAAATAGTATCAGAGCCAGGTTCTTTGGCACACTATAGCTTAGTGTTAGTCTAAGAAATTTTGTGTAAGGAGGTTGTGTTCAAGTGGGAGAATTTGAACTCTTTAATCATTCTTGGAAATTTTTTTAGCAGTTTTTCAAATTAGAAGTACGAAGCAAGATGTCAAGAAACAAGATTTCAATTCCAGTTAGAGCTGATATGGAGAAATTTGATGGGAACATCAATTTTGGTTTGTGGCAAATACAAGTCAAGGATTTATTGATTCAATCTAGATTACACAAGGTTTTGAAAGTCAGAGAGGCTTATAAGGACAGAGATTTTGAGAAATCCAGCTTGAGCGATGAAGACTAGGCTGATCTGGATGAGAGAGCTGCAAGTGTGATACGTATGTGTTTGGCCAAAAATGTCCTCACAAATATGCTTAGAATAATGATGGCCAAAGATATCTGGAGAAAGCTTGAAGAATTGTATCAGACGAAAGGTGTCTCAAATTGAGTGTACCTGAAAGAGCAGTTTCATACATTACTTATGAATGAAGGTGCGAAAATTTTTGATCATCTAAGTGTCTTGAATTGTATCGTTTCTGAATTGGAGGCTATTGGAGTGAAGATTGAAAATGAAGATAAGGTATTGCGATTTATCTGGTCTCTTCTACCTTCCTATGAGCATATGAAACCTATTTTGGTACATGGGAAGGTGACTGTAGTTTATTCTAAGATCACAATTAAACTTTTGTCTGAAGAAAGAAGGTTGACGGGTGGTGGAAGTAATGTTCCACTTGAAGACTCAGCCTTGGCAGTTGACATTAGGAAGAAAAACTCCATGAAAAAGAATGTAATCTACTGGAGGTGTGGACAATCTGGGCATCTAAAAAGAAATTGTCAAAAAGGTGGAGCGGGCTCAGCTAAAAGCTCTAAATATGGTGATGATGCTAATATTGTCTCCTATGATGGAGATGATGATCTTGTCCTTGGATTATGATATGTACATCCTCATGGCATATCGCTAGTCTCCAAAGACGCCATGAAAGAGGATGTGTTATAATTAGTGGCAGTAAGTTTGCACATAGGTATTGGTTTTGCATTAATTAAGGCGTGTGCTGAATGATGTCGATGGCTAATAGACTCCTGGATAAGCCAAACATGGGAGTCAGTACCATAATTATCAGCAAGGTTTTTTTGACATGAGCCGAGATAAAATTCTTAGAATTCGTCAATTCTAAGTGGTATATATACTCATATGGTAGAGTATGATTGTCAGTAAGGATAATGATAGAAATGTAAGTTATGAGATGAGACGTATGTGAAGACGTAATTGAAATCAAGTCTTCAAGTGGGAGATTGTTGATATATGTGTGAATAGAAGTAAAAAGGGCAGCCGTCACAATAGTGAAAATGGCAGCCATCATAGTAATAATAAAAAGAGCAGTCGTCATAGCAATAGTGAAAAGAGCAGCCGTCATAGCAATAGTGAAAAGGGGCAGCCGTAATATCAATAATAAAAGGTAGTGTTCTCACTACCTTTCAAGGCCTATAAATAGAGATTTCATTCATCATTCTCTTCATCCAAAAACTTGAAAGTATTTCTAGTTCTCTCTTCTAATTAAATCATTTCTTTTCTCTTTATTTCTCCTTTCGAAAAGAGCAGAGTTTCTTTGTGAAATAAGAAATTTCAAAGAGTGGCGGTATAAGGTGTGAGTGAAAGAATACTTGTGACAAAGTGTTTGGGTGTATTGAGGTCATTTGATAGAAAAGAGGGAAATCTATGCGATTATAGAAATTTTTCATATAGTGAAATTATTTTCCGAGAGACAGTGATTTTTTTCCTGATTTGGGAATTTTCCACTTAAATTCTTGTGTTGTGAGATTAGTTTCTATTCCCTATTATTATTTCTCTATTATTCTGACATTTCTTTGAAATAAGATTTTAGGAGCGACGAATCTGGATCAATCAAATTCCCAACAATTTTCCCCCAGAAAAAAAAAAAATCAAAACCAATATTGTTATTGTCACTATTGATATGCTTCTATTGTTCAGGATATTAATTCTTTTATTTCTTGAGCGGATTATGATTGGTGTCTCTGTATCTCCCGCAAAAGAAATATGGTGCCCATAAACTAATAAATTTTGCAATTCGTTTTAACTGTGATAAAATATAGGATTATTCATGTCTATATTTATCTCTCGTAATTGCACATCACCGTTTCATTTCCCAAAAAAAAAAAAAAACAAAGAAAAGAATTGGGTTTTATTGGTGCACACGCGAAACAGCCTTTTAAAATTAATGTCATACAACAAATAGAATCAGAAGTACTGCTCATAAAGTATACATGTACTGTCTGAATTCTATTTATGCTTTATTTTCATCCTCAAGACTGATAAACTGATATTTACTTGAAGATTGATTTTGTCAATATATATTTGAATTTTTTTTTAGAAATAAAATATGAGTTTAATGAACTAAAATTTTAATTGATAAATTCGGTGAAACAATTTTGTTAATATATATATATATATATGAATTTTTGTTAGAAATAAAATATAAGAGTTTAATTAACTAAAATTTTAATTGATAAATTCGGCGAAACAACACGTCTAGTTTATTTTAATTTTTATTATGTATTTTAAAGATTGTGTTCATGAGATATAGTTAAAGATTCCAAAAGAATATAACCTTCATAGATTGATGAAAAGGCACTAGAGAGTTCTACAGTAATAACATCGGTACAATCAAGTCAAGTCAATTCTTTTTGATATACATCTTCGTAATGCACTTGGCCCAGATTAGGTGGATTATAAATAACCAAAAAAAAAAAAAACACCTACGTGGACACAGCATCTGTATTCCCTATCCTTGCCTTTTCCTTTAACTTAAAATATTATTTTCTTTTTCTTTCAAAAAAAAATATATTATTTTCTATTTCTGTAATTTAATTGGTTATTTGTTTTCTAAAAAATAGTTTGCTGGTTTAATTACATGGGTATAAAATATAGTCATTAGTAATGGAATCGTGAATAGTTGACCAAATTTATAATCGAACTATTTTTAAGGAAAATAATAATCAAATTGAAGTCACCGAAGATTTTGTTGGTTCAGTCGTTTAATTGGACCTGCTTACAGATAATTATATATATATATATATATATAAAGATATTGTTTATTTAGGTACGTGATCATAAAGCACAGGCAAGACTTATGTTAATTCAGCTTATATATGAGGGGGAAAGAAAGTGGGGGTGGGGTAAAAGGTGATTAAAACTTAACACTCGTGCATATTTTTTTAGCTCATCAACAAATGAGCGTGACAGTCAAAAGGTTAAATTATTTGATTTGATTAATTTTGTTATGTCTTCAAAAGGTGATATAGAATTGAATAAATTGTAAGAAATTTACAGACTAAAGAATTAAGCAAAAGAGCTGGACTCATCAATTACTAAAGAGACAGTGATCAAAAGAACTTCGTTATTTACTTGTTTGCGAAGAAAAATAAAAATGAATTCTTTTTCCACAATTTTACGTACGTAAGATTTACATTTGTCTATGTGAGAAATATTAAAACAACCAAGAAAAAAAAAATCTAGGACTTCTATAATTCATGACCAGGGCGAGGGAAATGGGACCAATGGTAGCATATGCTCTCACTGGATTTCAGGAAAAAAAAAAAAATTTACATGTATTAAACTAGAAAAAAATATATGTATTTTTACTAAAAATTGGTCAAAATAGCTGTGTACTCCCACTGAAATTTAGCCAAAATTGCATCTAAAACTCTAGTTGTTTTTCCTTTTAAAAGTCTAATTATTTACGTATACTTATCAATTTTTTTTAACTTAAATTTTATAAAAAGTCCCTATTAAAAATAGAGAAAATATATAATAGTCTCACAAATTAGACAAAATATAATTTTAATCCACACTAACCAAAAATCTTGCCTCCATCCCTCTTAACATGGGTCTTATACCAACATTTTGGTTCATTTTACCTTTTAAAAGTTGGTAAACTCGGGATAGACGTCGAAGAACAGATGGGTAAAGCAATTTCTGTAATGGAGATATCACAAAGAAGCTTTTTTTTTTTCCCCTCTTTTTTAAGGGAAGGAGTATTTTGAGAAATTTTCATCGTCTATTTCACTTTTAAAATAAAAAAAAAAATATAAGATACAATATTTATATTTATCTGTTAACTAGTACAATTTTAAAACTTCCCCACTGAATGAATTGGATAAGATTTTCTTCTCCCAATCATCCCGTAATAAAAGCTAAAAACATATTTAAACAACGAAAATCAACAACATACATGTCCATTCGTGTTATTTTCGGGCCGCATTATTTGTACCAATACTCTCGTACCACAAGATGTTGTTACTATTTTCATAATTAAACTTTTACAGATATCTCAAAATACGAACTAATTTTTGGACACGTGCTACTATTATTACCAAACAGACAATTAAATCAATTGCTTACCAGGATAAGCTACGAACTAAGCCAAAATTAATTTTGATAAGCTACTAACTAAACCAAAATTAAGTTTTATGTATACGGAAATTATGAGGAAAAAAACAACATTTAGTATATAATAAATGAATATCCTTATTTGAATAAAAAAAATAATTAATATCCTTATCGAAAAAAATTAATTAATATCCTTATCCAATCGACTATTCTAAAAAAAATGCTCAAATAAACTTGTGACCAATATTTTAAAAATAAAAGAAATAAAGGTCAAAGTGAAACCTAATTGTCCAAAATAAGGTAATGGGCAACAAAATCTCCAACTACAAAAAGAAAGATAAAGTTCGGGTGTTGTTAATAATATTGATTTTACATGGCGAGCAACTATTGGTCCACGTTTTCAGCAAACCATTCAACTTTAACTACCAATTAATGGCCTCTGTTTACCACACCTTACCGTAAACGCGTTTCCAGGTGATTAAAATCTGCCTTCCAGAGACCAGAATCCCAAACTGCATATTCTAGATTCCTCCCCCTACTGACGGCGGGTCCCATCGAATACAGACGTGGTACTATCCATTACCCGACCGTTCCGACGCGCCACCCTGAGCGAGTAGCGTAAGAAATGATGACGTGGCAGATCGCACCGGA
Source organism: Parasponia andersonii (assembly GCA_002914805.1). NCBI lineage: Eukaryota > Viridiplantae > Streptophyta > Magnoliopsida > Rosales > Cannabaceae > Trema > Trema andersonii. Next base: position 189,065 of record JXTB01000139.1, read on the forward strand.
CGGACGGAGTGGATTAGGACGAGAGAGAGAGGGTTGGAGCTGGGAAAAATGGTTGGCTCTTAGAGAGCGTGAAGAGCCACTATTGTGATAGAAACTCCACTCCTCAGTTGGGCCAAGTCACACGCGACATGCCGACCACTTGCCCACGCGCTCAAGATTCCCTTTGCTCTTCGAGAGAGAACCCCAGGTATATTCGGATGAGAAAAAATATTTAAAAATATCCCCTTAAAAAAAGGGGAAAAAAAAAGTCTTGGAGATAGACAGAGACAGTCCTTGATCTTATCTGAAAAATAGAAATAAAAAAAATTCAAAAAAGATATGGATGAATTATTTTTTATGATCGCCCCTATTAATGTAAAATTTCTTAATATCCCCCTATATTGTTAAAAAATTTCAATTTTATTCCCTAAAATTAAGCATGTTCATTGATTGGTAGCTGATCATTTTTACTCATACAAGAACTTTGGGCTTCAATATTTTTGCTATTTTTTTTACTATCGTGGGCTAGAAAATTGTATAAACAAATTAAAAAGGCTCGTACAAAACATTAATATAAAATTAGTGGTGCTCTCAATGAAGGACTTTCATCAATTTGTGCATTATATGTCTCCACATTGGCTCTTCTCCCACAACTTCATTGTCTTCAATTAAAATGGGGCCGTGTATATGTTGAAGACATCTATCATCATAATTTACAAGTTATAATCACAACTAACAAAAATATATTTTCATAATTTGATGTAAGTAAAAAAAAAATTAATTATCTCACCGAGCTAGAAGTAGATAGTGAAGCCTTATAATAAAGAAATAAAATTACAGACCTAAGAACACCCTGGAAGTGATATAAAACTCAAAAAATGACACAACAAAATTAATTAGCTAAAAGTTATTATCTCAGTATTAAAAAAAGATATATTCAAAGCCATTTTGTTATTCCAATTAAAGTTAATCTATTGCTTTTGTTCCTTCCAAACAAACAATAATATTATCATGACTTAAACTAAATTAAAAGCAAGAAAGACTCAAAAGCATGGAGAAAATTGCCACGAGGGGGGAAATCATGACTCAAAACAAAACCACAAAATAAATAAGTTGATTAACCTAACACAAAGAGGTGAGTGATAACACAAGAAATATAGGTATTTGATATAACCGTAAACCATCTAGCAAACAAAAAAAACTATAAACCATAACATTTGTGAAGCGTGAGTTAATCAAACAGAAACTATATATCATAAGTCTCAATATACCATAACGGAAAAAACAAAAAATGAAAGGCAAGTTGAAGTATACCGTGAACGATGGATAGACAACTTGCTAGAAAGAAAGAGGTGAGTATCTAAGTGATGGGACAAGCGAGAGAGTTGAGCCAGTCGAGGGAGAGGCTGAGAGTGTTGTGAGCAAGAAGAGTGAGGGAAAGAGGAAGATTGAGAGTTAGAGTTGAGAGAGAAGGTAGCAATTGTGACCTTTAAGAGTGAGTGTGAGTGTTTGATATGAAATGAATTAGGTTAAGCTTTTCAAGTAAGATGTAGGAGTAATTTGGTGTAGACATACCTAGGATAGTAAATGGAAAACACCAATAAAACTAAGAAAAATAGTTAAAAAAAAAATATTTTAAGTATGGTTGGATTAGTTGGTTTTATTAGATTTTTGCATATAGGATCGGCCAACTGGCTAATCCAATTCGATTTTGCATAAATGAGATCCGATCTAATCTGATTGTAATTGGATGTCCAATTTTGATTAGCCGATTTAAAACAAATAAATCGATTTGGTCAATTTATTACAAATTTTGCACACCCCTACCTAAAATGATTATAATGATAGCTCTATTACGAAATCAGATGAAAAGCAATACCGACAATCTTACATAATTCAATCACATATAGCACCAAATTAGTATTGGTGTGCTATGTGCACTTTTATTGTGTAAGAAGTAGTTGTGGAAAAAAAATTTAGGTATTTGGTAAATTTAATCTACAAAGTTATTATGATGTTTAAAGCAGTATCTAGATGCTTGGTAAATTATAGTTTATGTGTATTATAAAGTGATATTTGAAAAAATTAGTATTATGTAAGCAGAATCAGCTTTGAAAAGTAACACTTATCTTACTTCTTAAATTCTAATTAAATTGACGATTATGCAAGAACTTTTAAAATCTGTTGTCCAAAAGCAAAAATTTGCCAAACGCCTCCTATTCCCGATTTTTTTGCTAATTATTTTTAAAAACTAAAAATAGCAACCATAATACATCCCAAATGGGCCCATACTCTATGCTTTCAACTAAACACTCTAAAATTTGCTTGATAGAAGATCAATTTAACTAATTTAGGGCAGCCAATTGAGGCTACTTAGTTAGTCTAATGTTTAAGGGATGTGTGTACAAGTTTGAGAAAAAGTCAGGAGTTCAAACCTTGATAGTGACGGGTGTGTGAGTTATTTTTCTTTACTTTTATAATAAGTAGTGTTATTAATTAAGCTCCACTTTATAAAAAAAATAAATTAAGTGATTTGGGGCAAAATTGAAACTTTAATAAATTGAGGGTAATATTCGTACATTCTATATAATTTGGGGCAAATATAAAATAATCCCAAAAAGACGATAGGAAGTGTTAGGATGATGACGTATTGCCAGCCCACAGATAGGAGACGAAAAGCGAATCAACTCCTCGAATATTCAACCTAAGAAAAGCCCCACTCATTCATTCTCATATGTATATTTCTTTCTCTCTCTAAAAAATAAAAACAAAAATAATTTATTATAATTAGAAAAATCCAATCAGAGATTCGTTTTGTACGCGACGCCCCGACCTCGGTGTCTATTTCTCTCTCCTTTTTTTTCTCTCTCATTTAAACTACACCCTAGTTTTTTTTATTTGGGGTTTCTCTCTCTAGAACTTTTATTTTTTTGAAATAAAATAAAATAAAATTCTTATTTGTCAAAAGAAGTTGTTGGGTTTTGCTTGGTTAGCAAGATTATTCCATTTTCTGATTCTACTTAGATCCCATATGCGTCTCTGACAGTGGTCATTAACCCCATTCCCCTTGTTCGGATCTATCTATGCCTTCTCACAATATTTATACACAATACATATACACGAGTTCATATCATATACCGTCATAGTCCGGGTTCCAATACCAAAAACAGAGCAAAACCCAGATAAAGATTTAAGCCTTTTCGTATATCAAGTATGGATTTTTCGGATAAAATGCACTGTTCTGGTATGGGATTCCGAGAATATATTGAAGCTTTAGAGATCGAAAGGAAAAAGATTCAAGTCTTTGAGCGAGAACTTCCTCTCTGCTTGGAGCTAGTGAACCAAAGTAAAGACACCCTTTTAATTTTTCAGCCTAATTTTTTGTTGAGCTTAGTTTTTTTCTTTTCTTTTTTTTTTTTGGAATAATTTTCTGATTTTTTTTGCGCTTTTCAGCCATTGATAAGTGTAAACAACAGTTATCAGGGACGACGACGACCACCGAGTACTTACATGGACACTCAGAGTGTTCAGGGCAAACTTCAAGTGAAGCACATGTTTTTGAAGAGTTCATTCCCCTAAAGAGAAGCTCATCTTCGGATAATGACCAT
>JXTB01000139.1:192688-237813 GCA_002914805.1 Parasponia andersonii
AACAATCACCTAAGCGCAAGACCACCGAAAAGGATAACAAGAAGAAAGCTGATTGGCTTAGATCTGTTCAGCTCTGGAATAACCCAACCCCAGATCCACCCCAAAAAGAGGTAAGAATTTTTTTTTAATTAAAAAAAAAGGTTTAACCTCTTGTTTGGCAACTGGGAAAATAGACTGGAAAAGTTTTTTTGATTTTTTTCTTTTTCCTTTTTTCCTCTTTTGGGTTTTAGCTGGAGTTGCCTAAAAAAGCTTCGGTTGTGGAGGTGAAGAGAAATGGGGGTGCTTTTCAGCCTTTTCAAAGAGTGAAAAAGGTTGAGAAGGGTAATGGGTCATCGTCGGGCTGTACGGCTCCGGTGGCTACTGCACCGGCGACAAGCTCAAACGACGGTACGATCACTGGAGGGAGTGGCAAGAGAGAAGAACAGAAAGAAGGGCAGACTCAGAGAAAGCAGAGACGAAACTGGTCACCAGAGTTGCATAAGAGATTCTTGAATGCCCTGCAACAGCTTGGCGGTTCTCATGGTATGTCAAAATGTTTCCATTATTTCTTTTTTTATTTTTATTTTTTAAATATGGAAGTTTCATAATTGAATTGGATTTATGTGGGATTTGTTTAATTTAATTTTAATTTAATTTAATTTAATTTAATTTAATTTAATGTGTATATTGATATGAGGATTGGATGGTTTTTTATGCAGCTGCTACTCCAAAGCAAATTAGGGAGTTGATGAAGGTGGATGGGCTTACTAATGATGAAGTAAAAAGCCATTTACAGGTTTGTATTACATGTAATTATCCTTTACCAGTTGTTTTGATTTCTTCGCTTGGTGATATTAATATTACATTTTTTTTTTGGTTATGTTGATATTTTTTCCCCTTTTTTGACTTTCAATTATGGATTAAAACTCAATTTTTGGTGTGAATAAGGATATTAATATACGTAGATATATTTTGACAATTAATCAAGCCATGTTTACCGGTCTTGAATTAGATATGACATTATTACTATTACCATTTTTTTTAATGGCAACATGCAGTATAATTAGCCTTTAGAGACACTAGTCATACGGTAGAATTACTATAATTAAGTATTACAATAATTTATCCGAATTAGTTACAAATGTCCAATAAGAAAATGCGTATATAAAATTTTCTTACCTTATTAGTAATTCTCTAGAATCATTCTTCAAGTTTAAATTAGAGACATTAAACCAATTTTTGTCACGATTTTTTTTTTCTTATTGAATTATATTTAGTGACGATTAAAACAACTGATCACAAATCTTTTATGGTCTTGGAATTTTAATACAGAAATACCGTTTGCACACAAGAAGACCAACTCCAGCCATCCACAACAATGGCAATACACAAACACCCCAAGTAGTGTTTGTTGGGGGCATATGGATGCAGCCGTCCGAATACGCGGCAGCGGTAGCAACCGCCACAGGTGGGGCCGGTGATCCATCGAGTGCGGCTGCCAACGGAGTCTATGCCCCAGTGGCGGCCCCGCCGCCTGCGATCCAGCATATAGCATTACATAGATCTCGACAGAATAAGCAATCATCCGAGCCCTCACATTCAGAAGAAAGAGTGATGAGCCATAGTGAAGGAGGACTCCATTCCAATTCTCCAGCTACTTCATCCTCCACCCATACGACAACAACTTCCCCAGCGTTTTGAACTTGTTCTATATAGAGTTGAGAATGATGTAAAAATTTTGTAACCTGCCCTTTTGTGATAATACAGACAAGTTATCAGAAAAATGACCCTACACATCATTCTCACTTTGTTTTCTTTCTTTCTTTTTTACCTCTCAATTACCTTGTTTCTCACTGGACAGTAAAATGTGTAGTGTGTCGGATACTTACGATAGTATATAACAAGTTTTGAAATGCGAATAAGTAAACGAAATTCGGAAATGAGAAATTTTTAGAGCGAATGTACATTTTTTGGCTATATTGATCGGTTCAAAAAACAGAAATTAGTCACATCATTCAAGTTGTGAATTTAAAAAGTAAAATTGTTAAGATATCTAAATTATTAGACGTATTTTGGAATACTATAGATGACAAGGGTGGAGTGATTAATATCTAAGAAAGGAGGTCCTATTTGTACTTTGCATGATTACTATTTTCCGATCATAATTAGTCCGAAAATAATTTTGAAAAGACATTGTAGTATCTACCTTTTACAAGGAGCAACATTACATCTGATTATGGATTAGTTCACGAGGGGAAATTGACAAAATAAACAATGGAACGACAAGCTTCCTGACTTTAAAGAGATTGAAAAATGACAATGAAGAATCTTGACCCGTGACAAGTCGTCCTAACCAGGAAATAATAAGGAAATCAATATAGTTGGAAGATATCCAATGCAATCTTCCATTCGCTATAGATACCTTATAGAAAATAAATTTGCGTATAAGCCAAGCATTATGTCTTATTGTTTGATATTCGTACCAAATTGGAGAAAAGGAAATAGACATTAAAAAAGGAAAAAAAAAAAAGACATAATAATCAAAGAGAAAAGAATAATAAGAATAAATAATGTTTTTGATCCATTTAGTCAGTGAATAATTTAAATGCGTATCATGTTTTGCTAAATCTCTCTCACACATTTCCCCTGTAAAATTTGTCAACGTTTGTCCATGAAAGTGGTCAAGAGCTAGCTGTTTTTGTAAGTTTTTGATATTGGAAGTCAGTTTCTTGATAGTTGAAAAGTTGAATATTACTAACTAGCTTCCACATGAAGTTGAGTGAATGGACTTTGGATTAGGTTGAGAAAGTTAGATGAGAATGCTTTATCCAAAACCAGCACAAATAATCTACTCACCTGCCTTGTCATGTGAATCACCAGGTCTCTTCTTTGTTCTTATTCAAATTTTCTATTAAAAAACATACAAAACAAAGTAAAACTCTCATGCATGGTAAGTCAAATTATATAAATTCAGATTATATTGTCCTTTTACCCGTGGGAACTATTAGTTTCATACTTCAACAATTTTGGAAATATGATCATTTTCCTGCCCTTCATCGTATGCCACTTGATATCTTTTTATGCTTAAATATTCCTATATATTTCTTTACTCATCTAATTAGATAAAAATATAATTTGAACCAAATCAATAACCAAGGGATAAGTTCTAGGAGATCATGAAGGGTTTTTGATTTAAAAAGATGAAGTATATGCTCATGCGAATGTCCAAAGAATATTTTGCCCTCACAAATGATGTCCTGGATGTATCATTGTATACTATATACACTTTGTTATAAGCCACCATAATATTCAAATCTACATATACATAAAAACAAATTAAGCGTGCTGCTCGTGAAATAATCAAATTTATCATCATGTGGGGCAAATACAATAAGATAGAGGGTAACTTTGTTTTTGTTGTACAACTGTCCAAAATGTTAGATTGCGACACTATGACTTAAAAAAAAATATAAAGAAAACCAAAGTATAGGTTTCATTACTCAATAATTAAAAGAGATAACAGTGAGATTAAAAAAAATGTACAAAATTCCCCAAAAAATAGAGAAGGAAAGAGACGGCTAAATAAGTAAATTTAATGCCTGCATGGCGGTGGATCTCAATCATTAGTGTAACGTGGCGGCATTAAGAATCTTAGTACAACTAGGCTAAAGAGGAAATATTATCATATACTTTGTGTCAACATTAGGTATATAGGACAATGTTGAATGGTTGGAGCAATTTCCATTTCGGCCTGTAGAAGAAAACAAAGTAATATTATGTCCCAATTGAAAATGTACCATTCTTATGGCACATTTCAGAATATTCCATTATTCTTAGGCCATTAGGGCGTATTTTAAAGAACTTAGTCCAATAATGAAAGTTGGAGATAAGCAAATAGTTCATCATGATCAAGGATCTACAATGTGCTAAAATTATAGAATATTCTCCACTTGTTTAACTTATCTTTTAGGTAACAAACGGGTATAGAAGATATATTCTGTGATACCCAAGAATCTTACCTTGTCCAAGATTCCACATATATAACCTAATAAAATAAAATAAATTAATTAACAGAGGCTGCTAGCTGGTTTTAATACTGTATTTTGTTTTGGCCGGGCCCTACATGGACATATTGTAGATTGTAGTATTTGAAATCTCAGCAAAGAGATGACTAATATGTTCAGTTTTGATTGGAGGTTTTTCTTTTGTTCATTAGCAAAGATTTTTTTTTTTTTTTTGCTATTGACATTTACAATGAAACTAGAAAATTAATTTATTAGAAATTTCGAATGAAAACAGTGAAAAAAACTATATGAAGACATTAATTATGTATCTTTTAATGAACGATAAGTTATCATAATGCCACGACCCTAGCTTCGAACTAGACAATTATACGATGCTTAACACAACCCGCTGTACTAAGTCAGCCTACCAAAACTCAAGAAATAGATTTAGAGTAAGCTTTAAGACAAAGTAACAAAGAATAAGAAAATTTGAGTGAATGAAAGCTTTATATTACTCTTAGAATCCTTATAACTCTCACAAATGGGACTTGTGTATAAATGAACCCAATAGATCCTTTATATAGGCAAAGCTTAAACCAACCAAAGGTTATAATCGTGCAAAATGATATGATCTTACAAACAGTCTAAAATCTTCTCAAATAAAATAGTAATATCTACAAAGATATTTACATGGAGAAATCTAAGCATGACTTAGATCTTTCTAGGAGATTCACCCACTATCTTAGCTCTTCCAAATCATTCTAGGAGCTTCTAGGACCGTCCCAACCCATCTAGCCCCATCTGGCCTTGTCTAGACCCTTCTAGGACTTAGTAACGGCATCTAAAGTCTTTTAGCATGGCCAAGACTTATCTTGATCATTCTAGAAGTGTCAACCACATTCTAAGGCATTCCTCTATCCTTTTGGGGTGAGCAATATATATATATAGAGGATCTTAGAACCATAGGCAGCAATATTTGGATTTTGGGGAGCAAAATGAGCGGGGCGTAACACCCTCCTCTACTCAAGCTCACAACGTTCCCATCACGCCATTGACTTTGAACCGCTCGATATGATTTTTAAATTGCTACAAGGCATTCTCATGTTCCCAACTAGCCTCGGTCTCAAGAAAATTATTCTATTTCACTAAGTATTCTCGATAATTAGGAACATCACATCGGCATATCAAGTGATCAGTCAGAATACATTCCACTTCTTTATCAAAAGAGATTACCACTACAGTAAGAGCTATTTTGGACTCACCTCTTGAAGGGTCTTCCTCGTCTCCATGGTAGAGTTTTAGTATGCTAACATAGAAGACATGGAAAATCTTTAACTTGACAGGGAGTTGGAGCTTATAGGAGACCTTACCCACACGCTTGAGTACCGAAAATAGACCCTCGTATTTGCATACCAATCCTTTATGCACCTTTCTTAAGGTTTTGAATTATTGGAACAGTAGCTTGACAAGGACTAAATCCCCCTCTTGGTACTCAATGTGCCTCCTCTTTTTGTCGGCCCACTTCTTCATTCTTTTAGAAGTGTTATCCAAATAGGCCCTAGCCAACTCCACTTGTTTATGCCAAGCCTTAGTAAACTTGAATGCCGTAGAATTCTTTCTACCGTAACTTATTGCTAAGGCATGTGAAGTCATGGGTTATTGACCCATAACTATCTCAAAGGGACTCTTGCTTGTAGACTCGCTCCTTTGGAGGTTAAAAAAGAATTGGGCTACATCGAGTAATTTTGCCCAATTTTTTTGGTTGGCACTTATAAAGTGCCTCAAGTATAGCTCCAACAAGGCATTCACCCTTTCTGTCTAGCCATCACTTTCAGGGTGAAAGCTAGTAGAAAAGTTCAAATCTGAACCCATCAACTTGAACAATTCTGTCAAAAACCTTTCAGTGAATCGGGGATCACGATCACTTACGATATTTAACAGAACTCCCCAAAGCTTTATAACAAGCTTCACAAAGAGCTGCGCGGTCTCGACGGCAGGGCAATCAGGTGAAACAGGTATGAAAGTGGCATATATACTGAAGTGATCAACCACTATTATGATGTTACTAAAGCCCTCCGACTTAGGCAATCTAGTGATAAAATCCATAGAAATACTCTCCTATGGCCTTTCAGGAATGGAGAGAGGTTCCAACAATATGCTTGGTAATTGTTGTTCCATCTTGTCTTATTGGCATACGAGATAAGTTCATACATAGGTCTTGACATCATCCCTCAGTTGAGGCCAATAATAGATAGATTTGATAAGAGCAAGAGTGCATTTCTGACCTGGGTGACCGGCCCACAAAGAATCATGGCACTCTTTGATAAACTTTTTTCTTAAGCTCTACCACTTAGGCACATAAAGTTAGTTGCCTTTAGTATAGAGAAATCTGTTATTCAGCCAAAAGAGTCTCGTCTTTCCTTCCTTCACTAAGGGCACCAGGTTCTTTGCAAGAACATCGTATTCTAGCCTTTCCTTGATTTTTTCCATCAAAATGCTATCGGGCCTGCTTAAGGTGGCCAACTCTGCCATTCTACTTAGGGCATCTGCCACCACATTAGCCTTTCCAGGCTTGTATTCAAGCCTATAGTCGAATTCTACTAAGAAGTCTTACCATCGAGCTTGCTTAGGAATCAACTTTTTCTGAGTTTAAAAGCAGCATGTGGCTACGTAGTCAGTCATGATTGCGAAGTGAGTGCCCAACAAGTAGTGCCACCACACCTTTAGATAATGGATGATGGCCGCCATCTCTTTTTCTTGAACCGTGTAGCGTTTCTCGATATTATTGAGTTTGCGACTTTCATAAGCAATGGGATGCCTTTCTTGTATTAGTACTCCACCAATAGTAAAGTTAAAGGCATCTGTGTAAAGCTCATATGCCTTGGAGTGGTTAGGCAAGCTAAGAACTGGCTCTTCACTCACTGCCTTCTTCAAGTCTTTGAATAAGACTTGACACTCAGGTATCTATTCCTAAGACTTATTCTTCTTAAGCAGGTTAGTAACTGGCATTACTCTTACTGAGTAGGACTTAATTAACTGCCTATAGTAGTTCACAAGTCTAAGAAAAGATCTTAAGTCTGGTACCTTAGTACGAGATTCCCACTTTTAAATAGCTTGCGCCTTGACTTTATCTATCATAAGTTTCCCATCCTTTATCTTATACCTTAGGAAAGACAACTTCCTCTTAGGTGAAGGAGCACTTCTCATTCTTAATGAATAGTTGATTCTCTCTCAAGACCTCAAACACCTTCCTCAAATGTTCTAGGTGTTCTTCTATGGTCTTGCTATAAATGACTATATTATCAAGGTAGACTACTATGAACCGATCAAGGTAGGGATAGAATAGTTTATTCATGAGAGTGCAAAAGGTAGCAAGTGCATTGGTAAGACCAAATGGCATGATTAGAAACTCGTAAGAACTATACCTTGTCACACACGTGGTCTTAGGCTTATCTCCCTCTACTATGCGCACTTGGTAGTACTCTAGGCGTAGATCAAGTTTCAAAGAGTATCTAGGGTTCCAAAGTTGATCAAATAAGTCAGCAATAAGTGGGATGCGGTACTTATTCTTTACCGTTTTTCTTCTTCTGAAACAACACTAGGGCACCAAAGAGAGCTTTGGAAAGCCTGATGAAACCCGCATCAAGCAACTCCTTAAGTTGTTTTCGAAGTATCGCCAACTCTAGAGGGGCCATTCGATAGAGATTCATCGCAGGTCGCCTCGTGCCTGGCTCAAGTTTGATTTTTAATCCACCTCCCTCCTAGGTAGAAGTTTCTTAGGCAGAAAATCAGGCATCACATCTTGGAATTCATCCAAGACAACTTACACCTCTATAGACAAGTCAACTTGAGGTTCCAACTCTTCATCATCGTGCTCCTTTAGGATGGCCAAGTAACTCTCCTCCTCTCTTCTCAAGCCCTTCTTAAATTGAAGTTTAGAGAATACTTTGTTTCCCGCTTTCGTGGATCAGTCCGTTGGTATCACACAAGCATTTTCACTATCCAAGATACACATAGAGTTAGCAAAAAGAACAGGGAATGCTCGCACTGCATCAAGAAACTCCAAACCAAGTACTACTACAAAATCATCCATTGGCACTATTGACAAGTCAATCTGGCTAGCCCATGCACCTAGGCTGGCCTTAATACCATGAGCAACCCCATAGATAGAGCGTACTACTGAATTTACTACTTTGAGAGAGCCTCCTGCATTGGACACTGGTAAGTCTAACCACCTAGCTTCCTCAACAAAGACAAAGTTGTGGGATGCAACCTGTGTCAATTAAGGCTTTAGTAGCCTTGCTATTGATTGTTGCATTCACAAAGAGTAAGCCCTTAGCTTGTGACTTAGAGGCTGATTGCAAGACGTTAAGGAGTTGCAAGGAACCAACACATGTACCACCATCTTCCCTATCACCTCATTTTTGGCTTAGCTCGAAGGCAATTAAGGCATTAAGAGCTTTCTTTTTAGGACACTCGCATGCCCAGTGTGACCAATCACAAAGGAAGCACTTAACTCTTGGCTTGGTGAAGTCACGATCTTCCTTCTCCTTAACCTTTTTCCTTGTGCTTATAAGAGGAACTATCTTTGATCCATTTTCCTCCTTTTGTTTGCTCTCTCCCACTTTTTGCTCCACCATCCTTCTTATCTTTGGCCTTAGAAAAGTCTATGTTGTAGAGTAATCAGCAAGACTCACAGCTACAATAATAGCATCGGCTAAATCTTGGACACTGCCATGCTTGAACTCTAAATTGGCCTAATTCTGAAGACTATCCATGAACAAGAATAGGGCATCTTTATTTGAAGCATTAGAGATTTCGAGCAAGAGTGTGGTAAACTTTTTTATGTAGTCTCTAACACTGTCAGATTAATTGAGGTGGCGAAGACGACCTCTCGCCTCTTCTTCGGCATTCTCGGGGAAGAATTGCCTCTTAAGCAATCTCTTGAAATCATCAAAGGTGACTATAGTACACACTTCTCGTTGCATCTCTCTATGTCTCCACTTCCACCATAGCATAGCAATATCAGTTAGATATAAGGCAGTATTACAAATTTTACTAGAATCGTTCATCACACCGATGACCTCGAAGTATTGCTTGAGTCCCCATAAGAATTTCTCAATTTCCCGAGCATTTCGAGTACCATTGAAGGTCTTTGATTTAGGCACCTAGACCTTTTTTGTCTTAATGGTTGTTATGGTGGTCACTCTCGTGGCAACTGCTTGCTTGCTCAAAGCAAGATCACCACCCATCTCATCTACTCTAAGTAAAATATTAGTGAATTCACTTTGAAAGAAATCTCGTACCTTAGCAATTTCTGAAGGAAGGGACCCAAACTCGTGCCTTAAGTCGGCCTCTAGCCCACCAAGTACATCTTTAATGTTGCTGTGGATCTTTGTATCCTCGGTCTCCAAACAAGCGCAACGACCATATAGATCATCTACTTACTCGCCTAATGTGCCTAAGTTAGACTCTAGTCGGAACACTCTAGCCTCCAAGCTAGTCACCAATGTCCCTTAACTTGTCGTGGGTAGCACCATTCTTCTCTTCATCACGCTCATATTCAGAAGTACCAACTTTAACGAGGTCAAGAGTTACAACCATAGTCTTCATATAGACAATGGAACCACCAAGATATAACGAGCAACCTAAGTTTTGATACCACGTTGTCACAACCCTAGCCTCGAACTAGACAATCATGTGGCACTTATATACTCGTTCATACTAAGTCATTTTACCAAAACTCAAAAAAGAGACTTAGAGTAAGCTTTGAGATAAAGTGGCAAATGATAAGAGAGTTTGAGTGAATAAAAGCTTTATATTACTCTTAGAATGTTTACAACTCTTACAAATGGGACTTATATACAAATGAACCCAAGAGGTCTTTTATATAGGCAAAATCTAAACTAACTAAGAGTTATAATCATGCAAAGTGGCATGATCTTACAAAGGGTTTGGAACATTCTCAAATAAAATAGTAATATCTACAAAGATATTTACATGGAGAAATCTAAAACAAGTATGACCTAGACTCTTCTAGGAGGTTCACCCACCATCTTGGCTCTTTCAAGTCATTCTAGGAGCTTCTAAGACCATCTCAACCTATCTAGTACCATTCAGCCTTATTTAGAGCCTTCTAGGACTTAGTAGTACCATCTAGAGTCTTATAGCATAGTCAAGACCTGTCTTGATCACTCTAGAAGTGTCCACCATGTTCTAGGGTCTTTCTCTATCTTTTTGGATGAGCAGTATATATAGAGGATCTTAGAGTCATGGGCAGCAACATTTGAATTTTAGGGAGCAAAATGAGCGGGACGTAACAATAAGTTCTCAACCGTTAGATCATGAAGCTTATTGCAATCCGAAGAACGCGAAAAACCTTACTCAATGGTAAATTAGATAGGGTTGTTCATTAGTTGGGTCAAGAGATGAAGAAAAAAATAACTAATTTTAAAAGAGAAAAATCAATTCATTAAGATTTTTTTGATTTTGTTCTATTCATTTTTTTTAGAAGAAAGAAGACACGGATCCATGGAAGGTGGAGTTGGACTTAAGCTACCTGCCCGAGGGAAAGACAAAAAGAGAGGGATTTAACAATTAAAGTGTCCCTTCGTATGAATCTAAGGCCAAACGACTCTTGCTTTCTCTTAAAAAACCCCTTATTCTTAAAAAGCCCCATACGTATGTTTACGAGAGGTAGAAGTCTATGCAATATAGTCTTGATGACGAAAATGTCATAATGAGGATTCTGGGCATATTCACTCACCATCATAGAATAATACTTTAGAACCCAAAACAAGAAATTCGTTATTTTATTTCCTATTTCAAAGACATGCATATCTGTTGGTGGTCGACTATTCGTATAATATATTTTTTAGTTCGTGAATGCATCATGCCTTAAAATCTTCCTCTCTCTCTCTCTCTCTCTCTCTCTCTCTCTCTCTCTCTCTCTAAGATAGTGTAAATATTAGGTCAACATCTCTCATAATTTCTAGATGAGAATTACATGCATAATATGTAGTCTCTCTCTTTTCCTTGACAATGACTCAAGTGAACACTAGCATTACCTTTCCTCCTTCATGTACTAATCCTAAATTAAAGAGCACGTTTATCTTTATATATGTTTTAATCCTTCTTTTTGTCTTATTTAGCTAGACTTTGGCTTCTCTAAAACGTGCATAAGAGTGGGAGTATCCTTTGCAACTTGGGCTATTATGATATTAATTCATATTTATACCCATTTGGGATTTGATTAATAATAGTATAGACCCCTAATCCACTTATTATTATAGTTAGTTGCTGCACAATATTAAAATTTTGCTGCCTCACTTAGTTTACCTCCCATTTGTTCCCAACTCTTAAAAAGAGTACTTCGATTTAGAGTAATTAATTACTCACAAAGAGCGGCAATTCAAACTCTCAATCACTCCTCCTTGAGCACTTGAATTCGGCCAAATGCAATGATGAATTGTTTTTCCTTGCTAATTTCTAACATATATATATATATATATATATATATATATATATATTTTACATGGGTTTACATTTTTAATGGTCCTTCTCATCATTGACGAATTAAAATCAAGAACACGCCTCCACCAAAAAAAAAAAATGAAGCTTGTGTAATATCCATGAATAATTCTACACTATGTTTCTGGGTTGGCTCTGACCTCTAAGGACAATAACTCGTCCAAATGCATCAAAAATGATCTTAGTGAGTGTGGCTTTACAATCACGAACCGTACCTCTTAGAGTGAGACCATGGGACATCATTTTGTGAGAGGTGACACAAAGTTCTAATATTTAGACCTAATTAGTGCCTTACATGTAGGTATTCCATTTATGAATACCGTCACTTCAGTGGATTCAACTCCTACAATAAATATATATATATATATATATATATATATAATACGAGTGATATTATAATAGAGAATTTTGTTTTTAATACATGAATAAGTACTGGGTCATTGGATTTTAATCTAAGAGCTAAAATAATATTAGCGGATTTACTAAAATAAATTATTATAATTAATGCGTATATAAATATAGAAAGTTATTTAAAATCAAAATAGACGGAAAACCTGATAAGTTGGTCTTTTTTTTTTATTTTATAAGAAAATAAAACTAGTGAAAAATATATAATAATCTCAAATCACTCTGAGTTATCTTATTCATTAGGGAAAAAAAATAACAAAAAAAGTACAAATTTTAAGCTGTTTCACACATAAATTTTTTAAACAAAATTTTTTTAATGTAGTTATTTTATTCATTTTTTGTTATTTAACAAAAATAATTTATTTATAATATAAATATGAAAATTATGCTATCTTAGATATAATAAAAAAAAAAACTTAAGAAATATTAAAGATTTTGTCTACAAAGTTAAATGCTTCTAGATTCTTGGTCAAGGAATAACAAAGAGTAAGCGTTAAAGCTTTTGCCTTACATTATGACTGATATCATAGATCCCTAGCTTACAACTATTCCCAAATAATCAATATAGTTGTTTAATCCTGATAGGTTTCTCTCAAATTCGACTCCTATAGTTCTTGCTAGATCAGTATGGTTATCTTTTTCTCCAAGTAGTATGTAAAATCAATTAATATATATATATATATATATATATATATTTGTTTGCATAGTATGAGAATCGAATAGGGCTCAGTTTGAGCTTTGGTCCTTAATGTAGACCGGAAAATGGACGAAAATGTAGGATAAAATAACTTTTTTGTGTCTACTTTTAGAGAGGACTTCCGATCATTGCAATAGTGACTTAAAAGAGAAATGGAACAAGCTAGGGTATACGGATTAAAATGACTCCTTTAGGGGTGTTTTTTTTTTAAAAAAAAAACTTTCTAAAAGTGTCAAGATGTTTAGTGTCGAAGGGTCACAATATTAGTATAATGACAAATAGTGATTATACATCTAATAGTCAATATATATAACAATAAATTTATGACTTTTTCTAGGACAATTAACGGTTATAAATATAGTGACTAACTGCCGGTGCCACATTTCAAGAAAAATCAAGTTTCAAAACATTTTTAACAATTAGTATTTTAGTCCAAATTAGTCCTACCCTGGTCCATTTCCCCACCTTAGTCATATTGTCAGGTGATCCTGAAAACATCTTTTGGGCCAAAATTGGTTGATCCTATCTAAATCCCATGTCAACCTCTTCCAATTTGAAATTTGCCATGTTGGGTCCATGAAGATGATACGAAAGGGTAGTTAAGAAAAAAGAGAATCACACATTTCTCCTCTCTCACCGTTTTTGCATCCAAAACCAGTGAGCAATGTTTTGAGGGGAAAAAAAAAATAGCAACTTTGCTTTATGTAGTAGGTGATTTTTAAAAAATCTATTACAATTTCATGAACTTACCATATTCCAGAAATTATAAATGGTCTAGTAACTCTAATTAATCCTAAAAACAAACATAAAAAGACCCTTGTAAAAAGTTGGATTTATACATACAATGGGACAGCCCAAGATCAGTATATTTTTTAAGGGGGAAATTATTATTTTGTACCCATGCAAATAAAAATAAAAACTATATACGAGCCTTTTAAGGTGCTTGTATTTCAAGTGGTACATCGGGAGTTTGCTCTAGTAGCTACGAGTCCAGTAATTCCTTAGACAAAAGTTACCGCAACAAATAAATATTTTTGGCTCTAGTTATTCCAAGTCTGAATCCAAATCATAACTAATACGCTTACAACTTTACTGCTTGCTTGCCTATAATTATTAGCAAATATATATAATGAGTAATTATGCTCACTAATATACTTTAATTGACCAATCTTGTCTTTACCTAGATGCACGAACATACCATGAATAATTAGGAGCACTGCACTAAGCGAAAGCTTATATGGGCTAGAGTTTACCATTTTAAACTCAGCTCTTTTTTTTTTTTTTTCTTTTCTTTTTTTTTTTTCCCCCATGGCAATCAAACCCAAAGCCCTCTTCCACATTTTTTAATCAGTGTACGCATATTTCTTCTTAGTATCGTACAAACTATTAGGAGCAATTAGATAGATTTCAACATTATCAAAATTAGGTGAATTGTTGCAATTAGAGGTTATAACGGAAGAAATAACGTAACTACAAACATTGTTGGAAGTGTTAGGATATTTACCCTAAAAATAGATATTTAATTTTATCGTTTTAGTATAAATAATTTTATCTTATATGTAATTATGATATTTGTTAGATTAAACTCTCTCAGTTGAATAGTTTATTTATATGAAAAGACTCTATGACTTTATTTGTGTATAAAAAAATAAGCATAATTAAATGTTAATTATGAGTAGACTTGTTTCTTTATCTAAGTCTAAAGTAATTAGTTCACAATCTATAAATAAATATGGAATACTTTAATTACTAAAAATTATAGTGTTTATCTATATCAACAGGAATAATGTGTCTCAAATCATTGAAGTATTTGACTTCTGATAGTTATATTAATACAACATAAATAAGTTATGTATATTGAACTAGACCAGGTAATATAAAAACTTAGAGTGTCGTAACTCAATTATATATTACCATAAATTAACTCTTAGTATATAAATCTTAATTCTTGATGTTTGATTGGACTTGCTTTCATGAGTTGTAGTCTTTTGATTTGTTAAAAGACTAGTCTTTATGAAATTAGAGGCAAACTTTGGCATATTAGAGGTTATGACTTATGACTACATGAGAATATCAAATAGTTAAGGACACTATACATTAATGCCACTTTAGGGTCTTTCAAGATTTATAGAATAATTAAATCTAAGATCTTAGTATTCATTTTATGAATTGGTTGATAATTGTATCTAAATGGCCATTGAAAATAAAATTATTCCTTGATAGAAAGATAGTAACTTAAAGGTAAATAAATATAAGTATTACGATAATTTCACATATCCAATTATGACATTTATAGAGATTTTATATATGGTGTAGAATATGCTAGATGGATCGGTTAATCAAGGCTAGTTGATTAAATCTCTATAAAAGTATGACATTTAATCTAAGAGTGTTGTATTAGGTCTTTAGTGGAGTGTATAATTTAATAATAATATTTATATAAATACCATAATAAGAGTTATTATGTATTTATTATACTATTGGAGCTTAGATTATTTGGATCCATTAGGTCTCTTATCTAGCTCAACAAAGCTCAATAATTGGTAAGTAGTATTTGTGAAATTAGTTTCATGAAACTGTGTAAAATAATGATTCTACATAGAAGTTGGTACTTTTATAAACAAGTTTCACGAGTTGAACATATTTATAAAAATACACCTATAGTCCAAATTGTAGAATAAGCCCAATCCTAGTTGGACTGAAATTAATAGTTTTAGGCCCCATATATATAGAATATATGAGCGAAAAATCTATACAGTAACACAGTACTACACGTGAAACATACATAGAGAGAAAGGAGAATTTCGGCCAAGGCTAAGAGGAGAGGAGAGAAAAAGTTTCTTGCAATCTCACAGTCTCATCTCACGTCCCGGTATTCCAAAAGATCAAGAAGGTATTATTGATCGTTCTTGAACGAAAGATTCAACTTAGTGCCCACTTACCTTATCAACTAAGAGCAAGAGCGTAGACAAGAAGATCTAGGGTTGGAGATTTGATCACAATCAACAAGGAGATCAAGGAGGAGCACATTACAAAAGATAAACCCTAATCTTATCTCTAGGGTTTATACATCTAGATATGATTTATGTTATACATGATCCTGTGTTTGATATATGCATATTCTATAGTTATGAAAATTATTTTCATGAAAAAATTTTAAAACCTAAATCCGTTATTTTTTCCACTATGTTCATGATGTGATCATATGTTTTCCATATTTGCATATATGTATAATTTTTCCTAAGTGTCAGGTCAAATACTGTCAAGAAGAACCTACCTAAAAAATGTAGATAATGAACTACCAAATTTAGAAGATGAACTTCTCTCTAAAACAAATGATGAACTCCTTTCAAAAGCAAATAAACTACTAGGAGCAAAATAAGGTGTGTCCCTACCAACACCTAGCAGTTAGAAGCTATCTAAAGTAACTATAGTGGATAATACTTCCTATATTTGTCAATTTTTACAACATACAAGTATCAACTTAAGCTATTGTTGTACAGTCTAAAACATATATATTGGTCGATGTCAAAAGGAAAAGTTAGCGACCCGGTTTGACGCGTCAAGTTCCATGACAATTTTCTTGATCAAAGTGCGATCTCCTCTGAGTGAGTTAGGTGCGACCTCCTTCGAATGAGTTAAGTGCGACCAGTATGAAAGAGAAACTAGATCAAGCTTCATCAAATGGGTAATCTACAAAGAAGGGGAAATAAAGTTTCTTCTTGAAGATCAACCAAGTGTTCCATTTAAGTTATTACCCAGTTATATTATTACTTAAATTGTATTTTCTGATTACACAC
Source organism: Parasponia andersonii (assembly GCA_002914805.1). Lineage (NCBI taxonomy): Eukaryota > Viridiplantae > Streptophyta > Magnoliopsida > Rosales > Cannabaceae > Trema > Trema andersonii. Next base: position 209,107 of record JXTB01000139.1, read on the forward strand.
TACTCGTTTTCACAATTGGAAAATATTGAGCAACCCTTACCTATATAAGGGGAGTTCAATGCTTCTGTGAAAGAGTTTCTTTTTTACTTCTACTTCTTCTTTCTAAACTATATTCTATACTCTCTAGATTCTGACCTTGAGGCTTAACGAAACTTTTGTAATTCTCTAGAAAATAATGAAAGACAGTGGACGTAGACTCATCTTTTTTAAGGCTGAACTACTATAATATTCCTGCCTCTTTACTTGCTTTGATTTATCAACTATTTTCACACACAAGTCACATCTTGCAATTTCCTAAATTTATTATTAACAGAACCTCCATCAACAATTGGTGCTAGAAGGAGGGCTATTCCAGCAAAAAAGTTTGTCAATTTCACTTTTTTAATAATGGCAAACACTAGAAACACTACCAGGAACACTAGAACTAGCCAAAACTAACCCCAAAGCACTGCTACTGCACAGGTAGATTATGCTCAGGATCAATCTACTGTGACCGTACCATAAAATATTATCCAGAGATTGGATCGCATGGAGGAGGCATTGGTGAACCTTCAATAAATCACTAGTCAGATTAATGACTCTCTATGATGACTTACTGAGGGACAGATGGTAACTCCACCATAGCAGGATCATCCCAGAGAATGTCCTGCTCAACTATCTGAGAGAAGAATTCAGATCCTAGAGACAAGGAACCACAACAAGCATAAAGCCCAGTAGGAGTATCATGGATATCGCACCTCCAAGGGAAAAGGCAAGGTCAAAGACTTGCCTCTGAAATCTGGTACTGGAAGTTCGAGTACTGATTGTGATCGTGGATAACCTTCTCGGAGAGCAACCATCAATTGTGATTGTCTAAACAACGAGCAAAAACATCAATCGAGGAACATCTTTGAAAGGATTAGTAGGGAGTCTCGACAGAATCCTGCAGACCTAAGATAACATATAGAACAACGACGTAGTCAAGAACGATCCATATTGCATCATAATGACCAAAGTCGATCTCGTCGCACCATTTCATTGGAAACCCTACAAAGGTTGCAGCAAACCCTGCATGACCAATCTATCTTATATCGTGATAATAACAAAAGGACATCCCTACCACTAGTAAAAGATAATGTTCTCCCTCCAAACATCGATGTTCATAATTTGAGGATCGCATTAGATGCACTTGCTGACTGGGATGATGAGCTCGCTGATGGGCATTGTCAATCACTATTTAGCGAGGAGGTTCGAGCTGCTGCCTTACCTGCTGGATTCAAACTTCCCACCATAAATACTTTTGATAGGAAAACTGATCCGCAGGACCATATGGATCATTTCAGCGACCTGATGGAACTTCATCGTGTCGATGATCTCGCACGTTGCAGATGTTTTGCTGTAATTCTCACAGGAGCAACGAAAAAGTGGTTCCGAGGACTTAAGTCTAGTTCAATCTTGTCCTAGCAACAACTTTAGACTACATTCTTGAGGCAATTCCAGGCTGTGAAGAATTTTACTATTCCATTGGTCAGTCTCTCTGATATCCGGCAAAGTTCAGAGGAAACTCTACGATCTTACCTTAATCGCTTTACCTCAGAGTTGGCAAAGGTCAACAACCAACCTGAATGAGGAGTTTTAATTCTAATGATGGCTGGGGTGCGATTAGAGACTAAACTCTGGGAAGAGTTACTTAAGCGAAAATGTAGAACACTTGAAGATTTCTATCGAAGAGTTGGTCGACATCTGAGGGTGGAATCTTCATGCGAGAATCTTCATAAGACAACAAAGGAAGGAAGAAAAGATATTACTAAAGATGCGACCACGACCAACAACAACAATAACAAGAAGTCGAACAAAAGAAGTAATGAACAATTGACGGAGAAGTAGCCCAAATAGAAAAAGTAGAAGATTCCAAGAGCTCCCATGAGGTTCAACAACTATACTGAACTGAATACACCCATAGATCATATCTATGCGGCCACAAACTAGCAAGAGCTATATCGTCAACCGGAACTGATAAAAAGGGATAAGGTGAGACGTGATCCCAACAAGTTCTGCCGGTGTCACAATGGCATTAGACACGATACTAATAACTACTTTTTCTTAAAAGATGAAATCAAAAGATTGATTATAGAAGGACGGCTGCGGCAGTACACTAAACAGAACAATAAAAGGCGAGAAGAAAATCGACAGCAACCTCCAGAAATTCAACACGAGGTGCAAACTCTTTTTGGAGGACCGCACGTTGGTAGAGATTCGAAGAGGGTGCAAGATAGGTACGCACGAGAAGCACGACAGCAACCATCGACCAATGTCATGTATCTTGAGCAGCGACCACAAAAGCTTCAACAGGTATTGGATATGGATATTACCTTCACGGAGCAGGATGCAAGGGAGGTCCATTACCTACATAATGATGCGATAGTCATAAAGATAAACTGTGGAAGCACGCAACTATGGTGAGTATTGGTCGATAATGGAAGTGTCGTCGACATCCTGTACTATAACGCCTTCAAGAAGATTGGGTTGAGTGAAAGCGACCTAAAGCCTTCTGTCACTCCACTTTACGGATTTACTAGTAACAGTATAATGCCTAGGGGCATGATTGAGTTAATGGTTAATGTTGGAACTAATCCTAGGGTTTCAACGGTAATGACCTAATTCTTAGTTGTGGATTGTCCCTCTACATTTAATGCTATACTAGGAAGATCAACACTGAGGGAACTTCAAGTAGTTACTTTAATCTACCACCTCACTATGAAGTTCCCAACTCAATATGGAGTAGGAGAAGTACGAGGCAACCAATATAATTCGAGGACTTGTTATAATAATTCAATAAAGCTCACAGCAAAAGATATAACACCTCGCACAATGATGGTCCAGCAACAAGGTGAAGCATCAAGAGAAGTGCCAAGTAAAGCATCGAGGGAAGCATCAGGCGAAACATCAATCGATGACCTTGACCCTTGAGAAATCGATGGAGAGTTCAAGACTAGACCTATAGAAGACTTGAAAGATTTGCCGATTAATAGGTCTTCGAAGGTTCTAAAAATCAGAGCAAAGCTTCAAGAACCCATGCGAACTTCATTGGTTGCTTTTCTAAAATCAAATTTGGATATCTTTGCATGGAAACATTCAGATATGGTAGGGATTGATCTGAATATCATATGTCATCGCCTTAATATAGATAAAAACAAAGAAGTCTGTACGGAAAAAAAGAAGAGCATCCAGAACGCTATGTCGCATTGAAAGAAGAGGTAGAGAAGTTACTCGAAATTGGATTCATCAGGGAATCTTTCTACCCAAAATGGCTTGCAAACCCAGTTTTAGTAAAGAAACCCAACGGAAGTGGAGAACTTGTATCGATTTCACCAACCTCAACAAAGCATGCCCGAATGATAGTTTTCCCTTTCCAAAAATCGACCAACTTGTAGATGCGACGTCGGGGTATGAACTCTTAAGCTTTATGGATGCATATTCTGGATACAATCAATTCCCGTGTATGAGCTAGATGAGGAACATACTCCATTCATCACTGACCAAGGATTGTACTGTTACAAGAAGATGCCATTTGGACTCATCAGCATCTTGTCAATATGATGTTTGCAAAATAAATTGGTAAGACAATGGAAGTATATATTGATGACATGTTGGTAAAGTTGAAGAAAGCTGAAGATCACGCCAAGTATCTTGAAGAAATGTTCAAAATTCTTTGAAAATATCAAATGAGGCTGAACCCCCAGAAGTACGCATTCGGAGTAAGATCTGGAAAATTCCTGGGGTTCATGGTGAAACAGCGAGGAATCGAGGCTAACCCTTAGAAGATACAAGCACTAATTGATATGCAATCTCCTCTCAAACCCAAAAACGTGCAGAGCTGGCGGGAAAAGTGGCTGCATTGAGTCGATTTGTATCCAGGTCTACCGATAAATGCCAACTATTCTTTGAAGTATTGAAAGGGTATAAGAGGTTTGAGTGGACTGAAAAATACGAGCAGGCGTTTCAAGAATTAAAAGCACACTTAGGTTCTCCTCCACTCTTGTCGAAGCCAAACTCGGGGGAAAAGTTATACTTGTATCTCGCTGTTTCCAAATATACGACAAGTGCTGCGTTAATTCGAGAGGAAGAAAAGATACAACGACCGGAATATTACATAAGTGAAAGGTTACTTGATGCCAAAACTAGATATCCAGAGATGGAGAAGTTGGCATTAGCACTCATCATCGTATCCAGGAAGCTTCGACCTTATTTTTATGTGCATTTCATCAAAGTTTTGAAGAATTTTCCATTAAAGTAGGTTCTGCAAAAACTTGATGCTTTAGGATGAATACTTAAGTAGGCTGTTGAGTTGAGTCAATTTAACATTAGTTTTCAACCTCGCATTGCAATTAAAGGTCAGGCCCTCGTAGATTTTATTGCAAAATTTATGTATGATGTCAATCTTCCCACAGAAGTGATCAAAAAATCTGCTATAAATTTATCAAGATTGTGGAAACTTTACGTCGATGGATCATCAAACGAGAATAGAGCCGGTGTGAGCTTAGTACTAATCAGTCCTGAAGGGCATAATATTTATTGTGCACTTCGTTTCAAATTTTCAGCGCCAAATAATGAGGCAGAATTTGAAGCACTGATAACTGGGCTAAAGCTTGCACAAGAAATGAAGGCCGAAATGATTGAGGTATACAGTGATTCCCAGCTGATCGTTTGTCAAGTGATCGGCGATTATCAAGCAAGAAGAGAGAGAATGATGGCTTACTTATAGGAGGTACAAAGACTATTCTCGATATTTATTGCTTATAATATTCAACTTCTTCCTCGCATTAAGAATACTCGGGCAGATGCTCTAGCTAAGCTCGTCTCAACAAAAGATGTCGAGTTATTAAAGATGGTTCATGTCGAATTTCTTGCAAAACCAAGTATCGAGGTAGAGCCCCAGACAACCATGTCGGTTGACCAAAAAACATCGTGGATGGATCCTATAATGAAGTATCTACAAAATGGCGATCTCCCCGAAAGCAAAGATGATGCAAAGCGATTTCAATGAAAGCACCTCGCTATGTCATCTATGATGGGTAGCTTTATCGAAGAAGTTTTAGTTCGCCGTTATTATTATATGTTGATGAAGAAAAAGCACACTACATTATGAGGGAAATTCATGAAGGAATATGCAGAAACCATTCAGGGGGTCAGGCACTTACGAACAAGGTCCTTAGATAAGGGTGTTTTTAGTCAAATATCAAGAAGGATACAATAGAATTTGCTAGAAGGTGTGACAAATATCAAAGATTTGCGACTGTTCCTAGAATGCCACATATTCCTCTAACTCTAATGACTAGTCCATGGCCATTTACAGTATGTGGAATTGATATTATCAGAATGCTTCTGTTGGTGCGATGTGGATTAAAATATGCAGTAGTCACAGTCGATTATTTCACCAAGTGGACAGAAGCTGAAGCCTTGAGTACCATTTCTGCAAAGAAGATGATAGATTTTATTTATAAATCTATAATCTGCTGTTATGATATACCATATACTATAATTTCTGATAATGGGAAATAATTTGACTGTGATGAGTTCTGTAACTTCTGCGACAACTTAAGCATCAAGAAGAGCTTCTTCGCTATTGGTTATCTACAAGCCAATAGACAGGTTGAGGCCATAAAAAAGATGCTTAAATAGAACCTAAAGGCAAAGTTGGAAGAGCACAAAGGAGTTTGGCCAGATATACTTCTTGAAGTATTATGGGCTTATCGCACCACTCAACGAACCATTATAGGAGAGAGTCCATTCGCCTTAGCTTATGGGTACAAAGCAATGGTACCAGTAGAAATTGGTGCGAGCTCTCTACGATAATCTACCTATGAGCAAGATTAGAATAATGTACTAATGAGGATTGAGCTTGATCTTTTAGAAAAAAGGCACGAGCAGTCTTAGCTTCGGATCACATCATATCAACAGCGCACTACTCGATATTATAACTCTAAAGTCAGAAGCAAGGGATTTGGAGTTGGTGATCTTATTCTTCGACAAGTTCTACCTAATAATAAAGAGCACAATGCTGGTATATTTGGACCCTCTTGGGAAGGACTATATGTTATTGATTCTGTCATTTGATCTGAGACAAATAAGTTAGCTCGCACTGGAGGATAAAAGATCGAGCATGCTTGGAATGTAGAACAATTTCGTCGCTATTATCAATAAATCTTCATGTATATCTTCATGTATTTTCAACAACCTGGGGGGCATCTCGTATTCGTCATTCGTCGCATTCATCAATAAAGATGTCTTCTTGTTATTTGTCATTAGTCGCATTCATCAATAAAGATGTCTTCTTGTTATTCGTCATTCATCACCATTCATCAATAAAGATGTCTTTTCTTCGATTATTCAATTTTATTTGGTTCATCTTTTATAGTTTTATGGTAATCTTCGAACACTATAAAACTCGGAGGATAGTGGGATCAGAATGTTATCTCCTACTTGCTTCCTAAAGGACTATGCAAACGTCCATTTAGAGGGGTTGGAGTTTTAGATCACTGAATTTCTAAAAATTTCTTAAAATCTTAGGATTTTCTCCTCACTTCATGCCATAGCATGTCGTATTACGCAATTTCCCTCCTCGAATAACAAAGTAACTAAGCAAAATGTTCATTATTCGATGTAATATATTGCTATATTACATTCTATCATGGAACTTTTGAAAAATAGTGTTGAGTTTGCATCACTCATACTTGCTGTTTTCTTAAACAACCTAACTTATCCTAACACTTAAAACCCATTTCAAGTTAGTTGGATTCGAATCGCAATAGCGTACTGAGTCACCTAGTGATTGACTACTTGGTTAAAATTATGCTTCTTTATATTACAATGCAGTGTTTTAACTGTTTTGTAGGAATAGACATCTGACAAAAAATCATTCATTGATAAAAGCTCGCACTTGTATGCGAGCAAAGTATTACAAAAAAAAGGGACTAGCCTGCATTGTTCTGAAACTTTTTAAAATAATAAAAAAAATCTATGCAGATGTGCTTGCTCCACCGTCTTTAGTTTTTGCAGCTTCGGTTTCCTTCCAGCTCTTGACAAGCTCGACCACATCTTCAGCAAGGATGGAAAAGTCGAAATCCAGATGCCCACAGAAGATATTGTATATTATGGTTGACGAGGCAATATCACTAGCTTTTTCTTCGAGCTCCTTGCCTTCAGTGGCCTTGAACTCGTCTACAGCCTTGTGTGCTGCCTCTGTTGTCGCATCCCTTAGAATATCCAGATGCTCAGAGGTAGTCTTCTCAAGTTCTTTAATTTTCTCCTCGAGCTTCTCATTTTCAAGCTTTTCCTTGGCCAGACTCTCGCGCAGCTGCTGATTTTCCAACTCAAAGGATTTTCTCTCTTCTTTGCGAGTTTTCTCGAGTCCTCGAATGCTTGGGTTATTTCTTCGACTTTTTCGGCCTTCTCCATGCATTCAAGGACCAGGTCATACATCAAAACAGTAGCTGCAACGGTTTAAAAATATAACACATCTCAATACAATAAACAAAAAAAACGTCGAAGAGCAAAGATAAAAGATGCTTACATTTGCCAACATCCTCATTGCAGAACTGAAAGCGACCTTGGTTGGTCGTCGCTTCATCCTCTCCCATCCATCCTCAGAAGTGAAACAGTCGATGGAGGCCATGCTTAAGCCAGCTTTTTCTAGTAGTTGGCGAAGGAGTGCGAAAAGCTCTTCGTCCTTGTCAGCTTGGCTCGGTCCCTTAGAAGAGGTGGTTGTCTCATTAGATGGCTCAGGTTGGCTCACAGTTTTTGAAGGCTGAGGAGGAGATGAGCTTGTTAGGATATCCTTAAAGGCGACTTTTCGCTTCTTTGAAGTGTCAACCTTCTCTTTCCCTTTCATCGAGGAAAGGGTGTGCTGCCTGGTGTCTTGGACTTTGCCATTGACCCCAGGGTTGAAGGCGATGCTCGTAGTCCACTACCAATTGCTATTTCTGTACAAATATGATTGGTTATCATGCGAGGTATATAATACGACAAAAAATAAATAAATATAACTACCTTCTTGCTGCTGAGAAATTGGTGGCGATGCAGCTTCTGAAGATGATGGTTCTGAGACGGTAGGAGTGGCAGGTGCTTTTTGTTTCCTGGGTTTGGAAGACGAGGCACCCTTTTTGTTCTGTTTCCTTGGCTTCTTCTTCAAGCTCGAGGGTTTGGTCGGATGGTTGACAGAATCTGGAAAAACGGTTCCCCTTGGAAGTAGTTCGCAAGCAACTAAGTTCTCGGTCGTCCCAAGCCTCTTCCAATCAAACTCTTTGGTCGGAAGGTTTTTTATTTTATACACCCTTGTGAGCTACTCTTTAGAGAGTCCTGGTTGTTTCCTATTATCTGCAATGACATACGAATGTGATCAAAATGATATATTAATATAGAGAAAGTAATAAGCTGAAAGTTACCTACTAGGATTTTGAAAGAAGCAATTATCCACATAGTCAAATCGTAGAATGGATTTTTCCATTTTCTCATATTGTTGCAGACCCCATGGATAGTTTTTATTGCTTGGTTCGACCACTTGCTTGCATAAAAGAAGTTGAAATCTGATGAGTTTGATTTCACTTAGTAGAACCAAGCGAACTTTTCAGGAGTGAGGGATTCTAAACCTAATTTATGGTATAATATATACACACCTACCATGTATCTATATGTGTTTGGGGTTAGTTGAAAAGGGACAACTCCATAATAGTCAACGATTGATTTTATGTATAGATGAAGTGGGACGTGGACACCACATCTGAGAACTGGTTTTGAGAATGAGGCGATTCTGCGAGGAGGTGTGTGTGGTCGATTGAACTCTGTGGGAAGGCAAATAGGGACGTCAATTTTGTAGTTGCATACGATCTTTCTGAGATTGTTTGATGAACAACTCGTCTTTATATTGGTACATGACCAATTTCCCTCTATGTAATGATAACCCATTGCAAATGAAGGAGCATCCTTGATATGCCGAGGCCATTGGTCTTAAGGGAGGTCACCTATGTGAGGACTACTTTGCATGACTCCAGTTATTTCTAGTTCAGATTCTAGCTCAAGATAGTCTTCGAGATTTATAGAGCTAATGTTTGTATTGGATGATTCTCCTGAGAATGCATTCTCTTCCCTAAATTCCTCACTACTAGACATCTGAAAGAAGAAATATAGGATAGATTTAGTCCTATGGAGGCATTAGGGATCTCTGCTATATGCGAGCAGTTTTGGGCCATAAATCCTAGGATTGCATCGACAACAAGCTGTTCATCGAATTTTTCCTAATCGATCTATGGATTCATCAAAAACTGTTCGAGCAACTCTTCGGTAATTCGTCACTCGACTGATTTTGGTTTTCAAACATCAGGATTTTAGATCCTAAATTTCTCCTATGGGTTCGTCTATCAATCGTCTAAAAATAATTTATTCTATAAATTAATGGAGAGATTATGAAAATTCCCATTTTTCAGTCCATTGGAATATGAGGATGGTTATATATTCAGGGTATTTGGGCTCTACGATTTGTCTTTCTATTTCTAGAAATAAGCTGTGTAAATAAGGGTTTTCTGAAAAATCGAAGAACAGTAAGAGAAAGAGAGGATGTATACTAACCTTTTCTCGAAGACTAAAGAACCGAGAAGTCGTCTGAAGAATTGTGGTGATGACTTCATCAGAGAAGATGATGAATTTGTGTGAGCTACAAAACCAAATAGCACGCCAAGAAGATTTGCCTTATAAACGCTTCAGATTTCAGAAGAAGTGAGAGGAACAAGAGGCAATAGGGTTCGAGTCTTTTGAAGAAGAGGCGGATGGATTTTTGACACATATATCTCAAGCATCATCAAATCACAGCCGTAGATTAAGGCATTTAATTTTTGAATCTAATGGCCAAAGTTCACGTGGGAGTTAATTTTTCGAAATTAAATGAGTATCTTTTCAAAATTTGAAACGTCTCAATTTAAAACAACAGTTGGCTTCATCACTATCATCGTGTCTGCTCAAAGATGAAGAAGTCTCCTCGAGTTTTGCTATTCTCCTAGGAAAAGGTGACACGTGATTGCGTCTATTAGGAAAAAGTACGCGTGGTTCTGAAAAGATGGGATTTGAGAACTGGCGACTTTTCGAAGATCTCAAGATTATGTCATGATGTCACATTTTTTAAGCTCGCACTTATCAGAAAAGGAAGCTCCATTTTGTCGTAAAGAACTAATACAGTTGGGGGGCAATTATTGTGCGGTCTAAAATATATATGTTGGTTGATGCTAAAAAGGGAAAGTTAGCAACCCGGTTTGATGCGTCAGGTCGCATGAGAATTTTCTTGATCAAAGTGCGACCTCCTCCGAGTGAGTTAGGTGCGACCTCTTTCGAATGATTTAAGTGTATGAAAGAGAAACTAGATCAAGCTTCATCAAAGGGGTAATTTACAAAGAAGGAGAAACAAAGTTTCTCCTTAAAGATCGACTAATCGTTCCTTTTAAGTTATTACCTAGTTATATTGTTACTTAAATTGTATTTTTTGATTACACACTTACTCGTTTTCACAATTGGGAAACATTGAGTAACCCTCACCTATATTAATGCTTCTGTAACGGAACTTTTTTCTTACTTTTGGACTTTTACTTCTATTTCTTCTTTCTGCACTACACTCTGTACTCTCTAGATTCTGACCTTGAGGCTTAACGAAACTCTTGTAATTCTCCAGAAAATAGTGAAAGACAGTAGACGTAGGCTCATCTTTTTTGGGACTGAACTACTATAAAATTCTTACTTCTTTACTTGCTTTGATTTATCAACCCTTTTTCACACACAAGTCACATCTTGTAATTTTCTAAATTTATTGTTGACAAAACCTTCGTCAACAGCTATTATCATTTTTAATCTCTCAAAAATGACTAAAAGAACCATCATATTTCATATAAACAAACAAATGAACATAAGATTTCAATCGATTAAGTCCCAAATATAGTTCTTTGAAATTCTACGTAGAAAATCCAAATAGGCTAGCCTAGCCCCCTTCATTAACAAAAAGATCAAAAACCTAAAATCAACATATTTTTTACTCTCATTCCAATGACTATGACAATATATAGAATTATAAAAATGTTCGTCATTCATAAAAACCCATGATTTTGCACATGGCATATCACTATATGAACTAGATTTAGCAGTACACATTTTGACAACAAAACTTGAAATCATATCCATATATAATACACAAATGTTGAAGATAAAACCTAGCTCAATATAAACTAATTACCATGAACCAAAAAAATAAAACAGCTAAAACACAACAATAACAAATGCAATTATTATTACTTAACACTACTCTTAAAATTGAATTTTTTTTAACTTTATTTTAATTATAAAAGACCTTATAATAGACAAACTATTCAACTCAAATTATATAGCAAGGAGAAATATCAGGGAAGAACAAGGATTATCAATATTAAACAATCTATTAATTTATTAGATTTAATAAAGTTGTTGCTTGCAACATTGTTGTGGGGCCCGTTCTTAGATCACATGCCATGTGGACGATTGAGTGGTAGAACAGGTCACAAATGGGGTACGCCATCCGACACATGCCTAGAGTAACCATTTTAAAGCCACACGAGTCACATGCGATACCGCATGGGCCCATGGGCTGTCCGAGGCCAGGGGCAAATCCATCCCAGACTCTAGACGGTTCGGCCCAATCAAGTTCTTGCCTCGGCAGCTGGGGGTCAGAAGCCTCGAGGGTCTTCTGCCAGAAGATCATGGGAGGCAACACACTACTCCAGATCCAGACAGGGCATTTAATGCAATTTTGGGTAGGTGCGCACATTAGGAAAACCGTCCTGACAGAACGGCAGTTTGTCAAAGTCTCGCCCCTGACAGGCTCGAGTTATAGGGGACGACAGAAAGTAGGCCACGACGATACAAGGAAAATCACAGTAATCACAGCCCGTGATCTCTGGAGTAAGTCATGATGAGAAAAGGTACTTGATCCTCGGATTGAGAGCCAGAAAAGCTCCCAGTTCTAGGATTATATATACGAGTCTTGCTTCCCCCTCAAAAAAGGGAAACGAAGATAGACATATATAGAGAAAAACTTTATCTTTGCTACTCAGACTCAGGGATAAACAACTAACTTAAGCATCAGAGAGTTTTGACAGGTGGCCACCCCTGTCTCTCTGACCCGACCTGAAGTCAAAAGCACTCTGGGATAGCAAGGATACGTGGACAGTTGGTAGATATAACGTCAGCAGTTCAGAAACGCGTAGACAGCTGGTAAGAATCGCACCAACAGTTTGGCACCATCTGTGGGAAATCGTTGAGTGCAAGAGAAAGAGTAGGAATCTCACGATCGTTCTCTCCTCAAACAAAAAGCCATACAACGTCAGATGGCACCTTCAATAATGACAACCAGGAGCACACGTCCCGACGCCGAAGAGAGCTCCCGGGAAGCACGACCAGGTCTGGAGCAAAAGCTGGACCAAATACTTGCCACCCTAACAGAAGCAAACCGGAAGGCAGAAATTGCCCATGAGGCCGTCCTGAGTTTAAAAGATGAAGTCGCAGAAGTATGCGGAGATAACGCCCGCCTCGAAGGGCTGCTGGCAAGCGAAGCCAAAAGCGGGCAAAGGAAAGACTTTGACGAAGAGGTCCAACAAGAGTCTGAGGGCCAACCGTCGAGGGAAGTCCCAGCCCCATCCAGATTGCGGATGCAGAAAGAGAGACAAAGCCAGACAAAGCCTTTCCGGGCCGGAGCGGCAGTGGACAGAAGACACCAAGAAAGCCCAGAAGGTGTACTTCCCAACTGGGAATAAGAAATGATGGCAGAACTGAGTAAGAGGCTCGAGGCCCATCACAGCCAGACCCCCGATGATCTGGCAGAGCAAACCGTATAAGGGAAAGACCAATCCCCTCGATCACATATACCACTTTCAGCAGAAAATGGCCTTGGAAACTAGAGATGAGGCTGCGACTTACAAAGTATTCTTCACCACCTTGGCAGGGCCGGCCCTGTTATGGTTCAGATAACTCCCAGAGAAGTTCATAAATGGGTTCGAAAATTTCTGCAAACTTTTCTTAAAGCAATAAGTAGATGCCCAGAGGCAGCAGAAAACCATGCAAGAACTTGACCGGTTAGAACAAACCGTAAATGAGTCTCCGAGAGAATACTTGTCCAGTTTCTTGGAGGTGATATCCCTAGTGCACAACGCCGACTCGGCACAAGCCACAAGCTCGTTCGTCAGGGGCCTGCAGCTGGGATCTATGCTATCGGACCATCTGCTTTTGAATTTGCTATACGATATGGCAGACATCCAGGCAAAGTTGGAAGGGATATTTAAGGTGTTGGAAAGCCACTAGAAAGCTCCAAAGGCCTATGCCATGATAACAACAGCACCAGTGCAAATCTCGACCCTACAAGGAATAAAGAGGCCTGTGCCAGCCCAAGGACCAGCTCTGAAGCAGGGAGCCCCAACACAAGGCAGTCAAGAAGGCAGCAAGAGGAGGAAGATGTCGAGGGACCCACTGCCGAAATACGAGCTTAACACACCGGTCGATATGATCTACCTCTAGAATAGGGACAGAGGCATTTTCAAAGACCCGCCCAAGTTCGGTGTTCTTGAGCACATGAAAAATAGGAACAGGTACTGCCAATTTCACAAAGATCACAGGCATGACACCATAAACTGCCGAAGCTTTTACACACAGGTTATGATGGTAATCCTTGCCAGCAAGTTAAAACAGTACGTGAAGGCTAGTGGAAGCCAGTCAAAGGAGGACGCCGCCAGGCTCGATAAAGGAAAGCAGACCCAGGCCTCCAGGTCAGGAGAGCAGGCTCTGAGTATAGTGCCAACTATCGTAGGTAGACCAAAGCTGACCCAGGGTCAGGAGGAGAAGGAAAAATGCCAAAAAAAACCGAAGAAAAGGTGAACTGCCTGAGGGGGATGGACCATTCCGTCAACCACCTGATGATGGGAGAAAGCTATGCCTTAGTCGCCCCCATTGCCTTCACCCAACAAGATTTGACCACAATGTGCTTGCCACATGATGACCCCTTGGTGATTAAGCTACAGATTGACTCTGTATTGGTCGGAAGGGTCCTGGTCGACGGTGGGAGTAGCGTCGATATCCTGTTCCTCAGCACGTTCGAGAGCATGAGCCTGAATCGAAATGTACTCAAGCCGACCTGTCAACTGCTGTTTGCCTTCAACAGTACTAAATCCTGAAGGTCTACACTGCGGAGAGGTGCTTGGACATAGTCGACTGCCAGTCCTCCTTCAATGTCATCATGGGAAGAAGGTGGATCCATGCCATGCATGGGGTTGCCTCCATCCTCCACCAGGTCTTAAGATGTCTATCAAGGGATGGTACTTATACGATAGATATCAAGGGAGACCAAGCCTCTGCGAGGAAATGTTTTTCAACTGCCCTGAGAGGAGCCGATGTGAGTGCCTCGACGAGGGACTGATAGCAATCAAAGGACCTCCTGCCAGCATACATGAAGCGGATCGAAGAGGAGTATGACAGGCTAGAATCCACGATTGAGGAGCTAGTGGTAGTCCCTTTGAAAGTAGCAAAACCGGCGAAGGTAGTCTTAATCGGGGCTCTGCTACCTGAGGAGGAAAAGAACGAGCTGTTATGGTTCCTTAGGCAGAACAAAGACGTCTTCGCGTGGTCCCACGACGATATGCCCGGGATAGACCCCGCACACGCCTGCCACTGTTTGAACATAGACCCTAATTTCCCTCCAGTCAGGCAGAGACCCCGAAGGTTTACATCGAAGAAAAATAGGGCGATCAACAATGAGGTAGAGACACTATTGGAGATTAGCATGATCATGGAATGCGTATACCCATGCTAGGTCTCCAACTCGGTGGTGGTGAAGAAGAAAAATGACAATGACCGTACTTGTATAGAATTCACCAATCTAAACAAGGTCTGCCTGAAGGACAGCTTCCCCCTGCCAAGGATCGACCAAATGGTCGATGCGACGGCTGGATTCGACATGATGAGCTTCCTGGATGCCTACTCTGGATACAACCAAATCCCTCTGTATGAGGAAAACCAAATCCACATGGCATTCATTATGGAGTGAGGTCTGTTCTTTTACAGACGCATGCCTTTTGGCTTGAAGAACGCGGGGGCAACCTACCAAAGGCTCATGAACAAAATGTTCGTCGGGCTGCTAGGGAAGTCTATGGAAGTCTATATTGACGACATGGTCGTGAAGAGCAGAGAAGCTTCAGACCATCTGGGACATTTAGATGAATGTTTCCAGACTCTGAGGCAATACCAGATGCATCTGAACCCCAAGAAATGCTCGTTTGGGGTGTCCTCCAGCCAGTTCCTGGGGCACATTGTGAGCAGAAAGGGCATTGAGGCCAATCCGACCCAGTTGTCCTCAATCACAGATGTGCAAAGACCCTCAACCATTCGGGAGGTCCAGCACCTAACCGGGAAGATAGCCACTCTCAGCCGGTTTATCTCCAAGATGTCTGACCGATGCAAGCCTTTCTTCCAGTGCATAAAGAGAAGCTCTACTGTCGTCTGGGGGAGGAGCAGGACAACGCACTGACAGAGCTCAAGCTGTACTTAAGTCATCCGCCTATCCTGGCTTCCCCAGCAGAGGGGGAGAGCGCCTATATGCTTATTTGGCAGTGTCCGAAGTAACGATCAATGTCGTACTGTTCGTCGAGGAAGACAGCAAGCAGAAGCCAGTGTTTTATACAAGCCACATGCTCTTGGATGCCGAAACGCGATATAGTATGGCAGAGAAACTGGTCCTCGCTTGGGTCAACACTAAGAAGAGACTCAGGCAATACTTCGAGGCATACTCGGTTACTATGTATACAGATTTCCCTATCCGACAAATCTTAGCCAAACCAGACCTATCAGGACGACTAACTAAGTGGACCATCAAACTGGGGATATACGACATCGAGTATCGATCTCGAGTGGCGAAGAAAGGGCAAGTCATGGCAGACTTCCTGGTGGAAATCCAATCCTTCGGTGAGCTGCACGACCTGCTTCAGACGTCTCTGCCTCATATCCCTTCAGCCTGGACCCTCTACACTGACGGATCCACGAACACCTCGGGGTTAGGTATCGGAATAGTCCTACAGACCCCAGTAAGACTCAGAGTAGAGAAAGCTTTGAGGATCAGTTTCCAGGCAACGAACAACGAGGCGGAGTATGAGACACTACTGCAACGACTTGAGCTGGTTCTGTACTTCGGAGTAGAGAGCATCGCAGTAAAGATTGACTCCCAACTAATCGTGGGTCAGGTCAGGGGAGACGTCGAAGTAAAAGGACCAAGATTACATAGGTACTTCTCCAGGGTAATGGGGGCGAAAGCCCGCATTAGCAGCTTCAATATTGAACAAATACCCAAGGAGATGAACCAAAAGGCCGATGAGCTAGCTAAAAGCACGTCGATCAGGGGGACGATCGGACACGCGGAGATTCTGCTAGAGGGCAAAAACATGAGAGATCCTTTGGAGACCCCTGTACGCCATGTGTTTGCAACTGACTCTGTAGATAAGGGGTGGATGAAACCCATCACCCAATACCTGGCATTGGGAAACCTACTCGCGGACCCCCAGGAAGTGAGGTCGATCAGATTGAAGGCTGCCAGATATTTGATGGTGGGGGGACGACTGTACAGGAGATCAACGATGGGACCAATGTTGATATGCATAGGTCCCATCGAGGCGCAGAAACTGATAGAGGAAATCCATAAGGGAGCATGCAGCAACCACTCTGGCGGCGTAGCCTCACCTATAAGGCCTTGACGGCTAGATACTTCTGGCTATACATGATGACTGAGGTGGCCCAATTTGTCAAGAAATGTGACAAGTGCCAAAGGTTCGCCCCCATGAAGTGCCAACCCATGGAGGAACTCCATTCGAACATAACTCCTTGGTCGTTCGCTAAATGGGGCCTGGACATCATCGGAGAGCTCCCTAGAAATCCAAGGGGAAGAAGGTACGTCTTGCTGGCCAACGATTATTTCACCAAATAGGTAGAGGCTGAAGCTTACACGACCATTAATAAAGCAGACACAATTAACTACATTTGGAAAAACATAATCTGCCAATATGGAATACTGAAAAAGATATATGCTAATCATGGTACGCAGCTCCAAAATGCTAAGCTTAAGGATCTGTGTGAGTTGTTTGATATAAGGCTTAGCTTCTTATCCGTAAACTACCCTCAGAGGAACGGCCAAGCAGAGGCAACGAACAAGGCCATATTCAACAATATTAAAAAGAACTTGTAGGAGGCTAAAGGCAGGTGGTTAAAAGAGCAACCGGCCATTGTGTGGGCCCATCGAACCACGGAGTGGAGATCCACGGGAAGAACACCATTCACCATGGTCTACGGGTCAGAAGCTGTGATCCCGACTAAGATTAGCCTCCTGACCCTTCGCTTCGAAGTGGTAAGAGATGCCTCACTGAACGAGTAGCAGCTAAGCCACAACACAGACCTCCTAGAAGAAACAAAGGACATGGCCCTGGTTCACCTGGCCTTGTACCACCAGCAGGGCAGGTCCTACTATGCAAATAAGGTTAGTGCTCATCGATTTAACGCCGGGGATTGGATCTTGAAGGTTAGAATAGGGAATTCCTCGAAGCTAGACTCTAACTGGGTTGGGCCCTATGAGGTGATCAAGGAGCTTTACAATGGCGCATATGTCCTGAAAGAACTAGAGAACGGGAAGAGCCTACCAAACACGTGGAACGCCCAACACTTGAAAAAGTACCACATGTGAGATGCATGTAAATGCTGTGAGATAGATGTAAATGCATGTATTATCGAACAGCTTAATTCCAAAATAGGTTAGGTTTTCTGCTACACGAACTGATCCTTTGGATTGCTATAAACAAGGGTCTGCTCCCAGTGCCAGACCCCATGAACTACTCACACAAATAAAGATCGTACTATAAGAATCACATCGTGCAATAAAATACTTGCCGATGGCCCGAGAAAACGTACGAAGCGGAATGAGCTGCGCAATCAAAAACTTGTCAGCATACCTCGAAAATGATCGTATTATGGGAATCACATCGTGCAATAAAATGCTTGCCGATGGCCCAAGAAAACGTACGAAGAGGAATGAGCTGCGTAATAAAAACTTGCCAGTAGACCTCGAAAACGATCGTACTATGGGAATCACATCATGCAATAAAATGCTTGCTGATAGCCTGAGAAAACGTACGAAAAGGAATGAGCTGCGCAACTGAAAACTTGCCAGCAGACCTCGAAAATGATCATACTATGGGAATCATATCGTGCAACAAAATGCTTGCCCATGGCCCGAAAAAACGTACAAGGAGGAATGAGCTACGCAACTGAACCTTTCCAGCCGGCCCCATCAAGAATCGTACTACGGGGATCAGGTCGTTCGCCAATGACGCGAGAGGATGTAGGAAAGGCGATAGGATGTACGACGAAAACTTGCGGCCAGCCCTCAAGGAATACTTGCAGAATGGGAAAAGAGTTAGGCGATAAGACTCCTCCTGGGGAGCACCTTAGCTATGCGAAAGCCAAAGGAAAGTAGGGCCAGGGTCTACTCATTGGAAGTAGACCCTCCCTAAGGAGCACCTTAGCTATACGAAAGCCAAAGGATAGCAGGGCCAGGGTCTACCCATTGGAAGTAGACCCTCCCTAAGGAGCACCTTAGCTATGCGAAAAGCCAAAGGAAAGTGGGGCCAGGGTCCACCCGTTGGAAGCAGATCCTCCCCAGAGAGTGCCTTAGCTATGCATAGACTAGAAGTAAACGGAGCCAGAGCTTACCCGTTTGAAGTAGGCCAAGACAAAACCAAGCACGAAAACAGAAATTAAAACCAAATTCTGTCTATTATTGCCAAAAATACAAAATGCGTAGCCGACAGGGACACGGACCCGAAAGCTCTATTTGTAAGTATCAGGTCCTGGACGGACTCGCAGGGACACATCGGAGTAGTAACGCTCTGTTTTCTCCTGATAAGAGCCGAGCCCGAGCCTTTTCCTCTGTAGCGACGGTTCCAAGCAATGGTCGACCAACCCCTGGTGCTGGTTCCTGGCGTGTTCCTACTTAGGGTCGAAGAAATCCAGCCACACGCGCAGGTCGAACTTTGCCAAGATAAGTCATAATAGAAATTATACATCCTCAAAGCTGGACGAGCCAAAACTCACATCCCGATCTCCAGAGCTAATATTGTCAATAATAGCACGAGGAGAATTCACTAAAAACTCCAAATCATATACAATTGAGCCAGACCCATAGGTCGGCCGCACTACCGACAAGGGAATGACACCGTATATGATGTTTGACCTGGAATATGAATGCAGGCGACAAAAAAAAAAGGCAATCAACTTGAGAAAAATGCGATATTTCTATTATTTAAATAGGGGTTTACAACAAGGGTTAGCTTTACATAGCACAGTTAGTACTTTACAAATACACAAAGAGCAAGAGGCCCTAGTTACCTCCGATGAGGAGAGCACTACCAGTTTCGGTAGAGGGTGGCGTACCGGGGTCAGAATCATTGCTAGACAAAACAACCACACCAGATTCTCTGCTAGTTGAGGCACCAAGATCAGACTGACTGCTATGAACCTCCGCGGCTTGTTCTAGCAGACTGAAAGTGGGGACAATGTCCTTGGCAACAAAGGCAGATGTAGAGGGCCCATCTTTTTCTTCATCGAGCATCTTCAACACATCAGCGTGGTACATGATGTTGATCTAATGGTTCCTCTCAATGCCCTTCTACTCATAGAACTGGTCTGGCATTATCATCTCTGTGTGGCCCTCGAATTCCCTGTTCTCCCAGCCAGACCTATAGCTCTCCGCAGAAAGAACATCCACCTACCTCTGGTACCTCGTCTTTAGCTTCTTCGCATTCGCTAGCCTATCCCTCAGTGCCACCAGCCTCAGTTCTACTTGCCGCTATGACAAGTTGACCAAAAGAATGTTAATATCGGCAAGATCTTCGTCGTGCTTGTGAGATAACACCCCATCAGTTTTTTGTGATCCAAGTGAAGATGTCGGTTTACCTCGTTGGACCGGTCAAGTCTGCGCTGCAGGGAATGGGCCTCCAGTTTTGCTTTCACCTCAGCTTTCCTAGCCTCTTTAGCATCATCGATCGCTCTGTTCTGAGCGATGAAGGCCAGCCCCATCTCCGCCCCCGCGTTTTGAAGCTCCTGCTCTTTGACCTTGAGCTCGTTTTTGGCTAGCCTGGTGGCCTCGGCTTAAGCTAGCCTGTCAGCCTCTGCCTCGGCCAACCTGGCGACCAGCTCCTCACGCCTGGCCCTCTCGACGCTCAGAGCGTGAGCCACTACGCTGCAAACCCTAGCCTCATCCATGCTCCAATACAGGTCAAAGTTCGCCCTCAACGTGGCAAGGGCGACCTCGCTCTGCTCAGCCATCGCAGAACGAGCGTTTAACTCCCCGGTCAGCTCCCTGATGCGATAGGAATAGAAGGACTGGATGACAGCTAGCTGCAGGATACAAGAAAGGGGGTCAGTGTTCAGCAAGGATGCCAAAAAACATGGTGCTGAAAGCCAGACAAGCCAAACCTGCACAATGCTAAGGCCAGTGACGAGCTCAACGTTCTCCAGGGAGAGTGCGTCCAGCTCAGGCTCTGCAGTTAGACCCTCTCCCTGGGCGTTATTCACGTCTAAGGATCGTGACTCCACCCCACTAACCGAAGGACACCTTCCTCCTCCAGATGCGCTCCTGTAGCTTCTTTCAATGCTCCCGAAGCGGCAGAGGTAGGGACGGTAGGAAGCAGGACGTCGCCAAGCACGCCTTCGGTGACAATAGGGGGTGGCACATCCTAAGAAGAAGAGGCCACGACGACTGCCGCTACATCGGCGACTTCAGCTGTCACCCCCTTAGGAGACCTGCCTAGATGTGATTTTTCAGTCTTCTCTTGACCAATGCCCCTCGATGGGCCACCGCGCATAGACCTGCTTCTCCTTATGAGGGTCAACGTAGCCCTATCGTCATTACTGTCGGAAGAAGGGGTGGTTCTGCCCCTCTTCCCCACCGGGATTTCTTTCCCCATGGATGTGTCGGCTTCACGACCCCGCTTCATCGAGACCAGAGAAGGGGAAGACAGCCGAGAGCAGGCAGTGCCAGATCCCGTGCCCGTCTTTGTACTGGAGTTGAGGGTGGAAGAAGTCAAAGCAGCGGGCTCCCCAGGCAGGCTCAAAGGTGCCCATTTGCCGTATACAACCTTTATGGCCAGCGTCGCCCGAGTCAGGGGTCCACTTGCCTCGGGAGAGGGGACCACGGGTGTTTCACCCCCGAGCACGAACAGGCCATCCCGGTCATCATCCGAGCCTGTTCTTAGGGTAACAACTTCCTACCCCACGGCCTCGTCCTCCAAGGACACCACCAGACATTGACCAGTAGGGACCTTGGAGTGAGCCTTGTGCACAATGGCACTCCTCCTGACTGGGGAAGGGTCTGTCGAAAGGCCTGCATCTGAACCTGAAAAGAGCAAGCAATATGTTTAGAATACAGTCATGACCTGATCGACGGAGCCCTAGGGTGCGAAAATGAACTCACCCTTAACCCTCTTAGGGGCAGGGGCTTCCTCTCTATGAAGCCTGCCGTACTCTTCGGCCACGAGCCTCACCGCCTCTTCGAGCTCGTGATTGGTCAGTGCCATCAAGTCATTGGGACCCGCCAGTTAGCTCGAGGCTGTGATCTGACAACCCACCATGGCGATGCAACTCTGCTCATCCTAGCGGAACCAGTTTAGAGCTGAGGTACCAAGCTGGCTCCGCAGGTGCTTTGTGATGACCCAGGTGTCCAGCGAGAAGAGGAGATATGAGACCATCCTTGGCATTATGTTCATTACCTGGGGATTCAAGACGGCCTGTATGTGTCGACAATTCTAAGAAGACCCAAAGATGATGATCCCCTCCAGCTTCTTAAGCTGCCCCACCGACAGTTGCAGCTCAAACCTGTTTTCCTCTGCAGAGGTTGCGCAAGGCAAAATATCATGAGTAAAAATGGACGAGGTGTACACAGTCCCAAAAAATCATGATTAGTACTTTGTAGAAAAAACAAAGGAATTTGGAAGTGCTCTCCATTCACCCAGGGAGAGCACCACACCTCTCCAACGGCATATAGTCTGGAGTGGGAGTCCCATTGCTTGTCCGACCTCAGCAAGCCCCAGAAAATGTGGCATCTCGGGAGCAGCTAAAGGTAGAAAGTGGGGTAAGAGCTCTTCTTGAGGATGAGGGTGAGCTTGTAGGCATAAAAGACTACCTCCAGGTCGATGTGCACATTGAGGATGACTGACAGAGCAGAGAACCCTATCAAGATCATGACCCCGTTAGCGTTCAGCTACATTAGGTGAATCCCCGTCAGAGTAAAGAACTGGTGGATCAGGAGAGGAAAAGGAAACCGTAGCCATTCTAGGTGCCTCTTCCCCAAGACAATGGAGCCCTCGGTGGCAGAAGGGCAAAGATACCAATCCGCTGGATCCTCAACCCTTTGTAAGGTAACTTCGTCAGGGAAGCAGAGCTGCCTCCTCAATGAGTCCAACTCCGAATCTGTGACGGGGCAGAGCTTCTGATTCTGGTTCGGGGCCATCGTTCTGAATACAATCAAAGGAGCGAAATGTTCTAGTAAAGAGAAGAGTCAGAAATCCTAAGATTTTAGAAAGCTAGAAGACTTAGAGATTTTGGTAAAGTAAGAAATGAGCATGAATGCGGCTTTTATAGAGGGGGAGCCGAACAGTCTCTCCTAGAGGGGAACGGTACGAGAAAGACGGAAGCACTGGAATTTCAAAATTCTGAAAAAAGTCATGACACGGGATAGCGTGCACTAGCGTCAGTAATTGGGGAGAAATAATGGTAAGGGGCCACGTGTACCCCTCAAATTGGAGGACTGGAGACACGATTTCCCCACTTGATGGATGCGAATCCATCAAATAGGGAAATGGGGGTAGTTGTGAGGCCTGTTCCTAGATCATGTGCCATGTGGATGATTGAGTGGTAGAACAGGTCACAAAGGAGGTACGCCATCTGACATGTACCCAGAGTAACCATATAAAAGCCACACGAGTCGCATGCGATACCGCATGGGCCAATGGGCCGTCTGAAGCTAGGGCCAAATCCATCCCAAACTCTGGACGATTCGGCCCAATCTAGTTCTTGCCTCTGCAGCTGGAGGTCAGAAGCCTCGAGAGTCTCTCACCAGAAGACCATGGGAGGCAACGCACTGCTTCAGACCCAGACAGGGCATTTAATACGATCCTGGATAGGTATGCACATTGGGCAAACCATTCTGACAAAACGGCGGTTTGTCAAAGTCTCGCCCCCGACAGGCTCGAGTTCGTAGGGGACGACGGAAGCAGGCCACGAAGATGCAAGAGAAATCACTGTAATCACGGCCCGTGATCTCTGGAGTAAGTCATGATGAGAAAAGGTACTCGATTCTCGGATTGAGAGCCAGAAAAGCTCCCAGTTCTAGGATTATATATACGAGTCTTGCTTCTCCCTCAAAAAAAGGAGATGAAGATAGACATATACAGAGAAAAACTTTATCTTTGCTACTCAGACTCATGGATAAACAACTGACTTAAGCATCAAAGAGTCTTTGCAGGTGGCCACCCCGGCGTCTCCGACTCGACCTGAAGTCAAAAGCACTCTGGGATAGCAAAGATACATAGACAGTTGGTAAATACAACGTCAGCAGTTCAGAAACGTGTGAACAACTGGTAAGAATCACACCAACAATTATTTTGAATTAACTAGACAAAAGAGATAAGCAATCTTAGGCTAATATACATAAGAATATTTTGCTGAGTTGTACCTGGTCTCCCACATATTGACAACTCTGACGCCAAAAAAATTATAAAACAATCCAATAACGTATAACACCACATTAATATTAAATACAACAACTAGAACCTTACGAACACTATGTACCAGACATAATTATTAGTTCTAAATCATAACATCAAAAACTATAAAACATATACCAGCACAATATTCATATAGATACACAAGAACTAGAAATTTATATACCAAACAAAAAATATTATTCTTAATAATTATAAACCATAACCTGAAAATGGGAAAGCATATACAGCCGAGATATTCATATACACCACAATCGTAAATTTATGCACCAAACCAGAAAACGTTCAACTTAATTATCAACTACAACCAGAAAACAAGGAAACATATACCACCACAGTACTCACACATACTACAGTAAAAATAACTATATACCAAAATAGAAGCAAGCACTAATTATGAACAAAATATATAAAAAAGTAAAGAAAAGAAAAGAAATATACAACTTGTCATTGATCAATAACCAAAAATCACATTGTACAAAAAATTAATAACAATTTTAATACAAATTAGTAATTACATTAAAAATCTCCAAAAATAAAACGCAATACAATGAAGGAAAAAAAAAAAAAAAGAAATTCTAAACACAATACGTATCTCTAAATCGAAATAAAGGAGATCAACTTAAGGAAAAATAAATTGTCGGAGATACGACCACCATCGGTGAAGAACAAAACCTCATTGGAGATGAAGGAAATCAACTTGAATCAAAAGAGAGAAAGAAAAATGGAAAATAGAGAGAGAAAATGAATATACGAAAACCAAAAAATCTAACCTAATAACTGAAGGGCAATAATAGAAATTGAAAAATCCTTTAGCAAACAGTTTTATAAAATGAATGTTCTCCTATAAAATTTTAAAAAAGGGTCATCCAATTACACCATTTTAAAAATGGTATTCTAGGATAAATTCTCTAAAACATATGTGGTATATATTTACACTTTAAATATTTACCTATTAAACATTTAAAGTATAAATCTATATCTATGGTACACATTAAAAAATATATACTTAAAAAATATATACTATAGTGTATATTTTGTGTATAAAATATCTATGATATACTTTTCTCTAAAAACAAGTATAACGAATAGGTATCTATGTACTTTTCACAAATTCCTTTTGCTTAATTTACTAGAAGTCCAAAATTTCACTCATAAAAAGAATATCAAATAAATTAGCATACTGGAGCTGTTTGCCCATACCAATCGAATAACATAGAATATGATCTCCACGTCTCGCAAGTGATGATAGAAATGGTCTTGGATGAGAATATATAAAAGTACATTACTAACTATCTGACTTAACACTTATTTTTTTATTGTGAGTTTAATAATTATCAATAAAAAATTCTTATATAGCTAATACATATTTCATCAACTTTGAAAAAGGACATATAATATGCATGTGTATCCTAGACATACAACTCAAGAATTGATCACTAGAGCAGACAAACTCACTAATTCTCGAACGGGTCCAAGGGTAAAGTTTCCCGTACATGTGAAATAAAAATGGATTTATTAAAGTTATCAAAGAAAATGAAACAATAGAAACCATTCTCCAAATATAATATGTACATATTATTAGCGATTCTTCCGTCACATGTACAGCTCTAGTTCCATAATCTTTTGTAACACCCGCTATTTTAACTATATTGTTATATACAGTCAAACTATGAAATATTACTCTTTCTTAAATATATCTTTATGATTACAAAAAGGTGGGCAAATTTAAACTTTCTAAAATCTTTAAACAAAGCAACTGTATGTAATTTCTTGTTAAAAGTGTCTTTACAAAATGTACAATCAAAAAAATTTTCAGCAGTCTATTTTGCCATCAGTAGTAGTATTTACATCACACCTAAAATATCGTAATTCAAAAATGTCGCCCATAAGTCAAGTTCATCCACATTTGTATGATCACGGCGACAAAAGGCAAGCTAGGCAATCAGGTAGTCAATACTAAAATGTGCCTTCTCATCTGCATCACAAGACTAAAATGAGCTAAAGCTCAGTTTGTAAAAACTATGCATGCTTATGTATTTCTCCTTGCTATATTTATAATCCTGCGAATTTCTTGAGCTTTAATAACCTTTAGTTCAGCCTCTTCTGCTTCAAGAGCTTTGTCTGCAACCTCAGTATATGGCATATCTTTATGAGCAGATATTTTTACATCCCTATAAATTTCTGCCTTGAGCCCCTGTAAGAACTGGTTTAGTTTTAGCTCATTTGTACTCACCATGTGTGGAGCAAATTGGGATAACTCTTCAAATTTCTTTATATAGTCACTAACAGACATACCTCTTTATTTTAGATTAACAAACTCAACAGCTTTCATTACTCTGTGTGCATTGCTGAAATATTTTCGGTAGAATATTTCCTTAAATTGCTCCCATATAAGCCTGTTAACATCAGTGATGGACTTCATAGAATCCCACCAGTGTCTAGCATCCATTTGAAACATAAAAGTGGCACATGAAATCTTTTCCCTATCAGTGATTCTAATGTAATCAAATATACCTTTAATACTTCGAATCCAACTTCTACCAATAGTGGATTAGTTTCATCCTTGAAAGCTGGAAGCTTATTCTTTCTAAACCTCTCACAAGCTGGTTCATAAGTTTCTTGTCTAGCTACAGTTGGTAGTACTTGTTCTCCACATCTTTCCGCTCTTTCTATAAGCCTTTCTAACTGTCTTGCCTGCGTCTCAATCAATTTTGTCAACCGATCTATAAAAGCATCCTTATTAGCCTCATTCTCAGTAGTACCCCTTTGCTCACTAGTTTGACCCTTAGCCCTTGGCATGATTTCCTGTACAGTTTCCCTTTCACTTACATCCATGCATAATAGCCAATAATAAAAAGATAACATATCATATCATATGGCATCAAATTTAATGCAATCACAAGAAATCAAAACTTACTGGTTGATTGAGCCTTTTGTCACATGATCATACCAATATAGACAGTCTTCAGAAACGATTAAACCTCCGCTGTGATACCAACACTGTAACACCCCCTAGTTTAACCATATTGTCATATACAGTCAAACTATGAAGTATTACTCTTTCTTAAACATATCTTTATGATTACAAAAAGGTGGGCAAATTTGAACTTTCTAAAACCTTTAAACAAAGCAACTGTATGTCATTTCTTGTTAAAAGTGTCTTTATAAAATGTACAATCAAAAGAAATTTTCAACAGTCTATTTTGCCATCAGTAGTAGTATTTACATCACACCCAAAATATCGTAATTCAAAAACGTCGCCCACAAGTCAAGCTCGTCGCCATTTGTATGATCACGGCAATAAAAGGTAAGCTAGGCAACCAGCTAGTCAACACCAAAATGTGCCTCCTCATCTGCATCACAAGACTAAAATTAGCTAAAGCTCAGTAAGTAAAAATTATGCATGCTTATGTATACTTTAAAATCTTGTAAAGTTCCCATTGTCATTTTCTTTCTTAAACATTTTAGTCCATGTATTTTCCTTAAAACTTATTCATAGTTAGGCCCCTTAGTGCATTGCTAGTCCCGTAAGTCGATAGACTATGATAACGTTGGGCGGAAACTCTGGTCAAGAGTAAAAATAAGGTGCGACCGTCGTGTGAGGTTTTTGAAAACTCCTTCCCTCATCAAAAGGGTATCCCACACCGTGCTAATATTGTCCCGCTTCAACGAGACACATCATAAGATCCGCAAGTCCCGCTTTAACGGGAGAGTCTGCATTAATAGACTTACCTACCCAGCTCCGACAGACTAGCAATTGCCATTAAAACTTATCTTATAAAATTAGTACAACGGTACTCACTTTTAAATATTCTATAATGAAATTCTCAATTTGCATGCAAGACTTGCCTTGCATATGCCATTTTGTAACTTTCAAGAATAAGTAAATTTCACATAATGACATCTTTCATGTAATTCTTGTGACGCAGTTGTAAGTCTTTACTTACCTCGTGTCCTGAATAGGAATCGATAGTGGAAAGAGTCAATATCCTCTAGAGATTGATGTGCTAATCACCTATCATAAATTACTATTATTCAAGATGCACATTTTACAAAAAAGGAATGCATTAAGATACTTGAACAAGATCGAAATAACAACTTTCACAACATTAGGAAACTTGATCTTAAAATGACTCGGAAGCATATAAATCACTTAAGGTACATGGTAGTTAATAACTAGCATTGAAAAACTGTTCAAAAGTGTTTAAAATATGAATGCTAGTTCATTAGCACGAAATGATTCAAAATGGCACATAATTTTGTAAAAACAAGTCCATTTGCTCCTAAATGGTGCCATTTCATTTTAAAAATATTTGGACAGCACCTACTCTATTTTAGGGACATTTCCACATGATTAAAATCATGGTTTTAAACCTACCATAACAATTAACAATCCAATTCCTACATATACACATCAAAGAGGATCATTTTGAACAACCTAAGTGCATATGAATTCCTTTCAATCTTTTACAAAGTTTAAACGACTTTTACACTTGTGTGCCATCATAACCAGCCATCAAATAAGTGTAATAACTAATAGAATCAATAAAATATATACTATAAGTTTAAGAAATCAGATTATAAATATGGAAAACTTAATCTATCACACATGAAAACGCTTAAATCCACAAATAGCAATCTTTGGGGCCTTAGGTTTAACTTTAATCCTCCACCTAAATTTTATATTTCCAGTGATATATAAGGTTCCTACGATCATTATTCACCAAATAATTGCTTTGGTTTAAGGGCTAACACAAAAGAAGTTAACTATAAGTTCAAAATCATACATAATGCTCACTTTGACTAGTTTGAGCTTTTGTTGGATTTCTTGCCTTCTACCTCTACCAAACTGATT
>JXTB01000139.1:238004-249428 GCA_002914805.1 Parasponia andersonii
TAAGCTAGCTTAGTGCAACTAAATACGAATTAGTATCCTGAATGCCTGGAGCCAATAAATAAAATGCTATAAATGAGTCCTAGACATTGAATCAAACCTATTTGACATGTTAAACACACCGTGAAATCGGCTCCGAAATGCATGAAAATTACATTTTACCGAAAAACCTCTATTTGACCAAGTTATCAACAAGTACAATCTTAATGCATGTGTACATAATATTGCTTTCATAATTATATTCTTTTTTCTTTTTACACACCGAGCTCTCTCTGTGAGGATATTGAACCTTTACACTGCATTGGGATACTTCGATAATCATTAGTGTAATAACATGTATGTAAATGCACATAACATAATGTATGAGTATGTTACTACAAAACTAGTATTAACGACTTCTAGATGTCTAATATATAATTAAAACATATTTATTATTGGCTTAATATGCATGTGAGAATCTTGAGTACCACATCTTTACCACCTGAATCTCCTCAAATTTGAAAGATTTGAATTCAACAATTTCATCAAAATCTGCTCCTATTTTATCACCACTTATGTGATGACATGATTAGCAGAAGGTCGTTTAGAACGGAGGTGAGAAAAAAGCTTGTAACATTTCTTGGCATCATGTCCGCGCTTGTTGCAAAACTGACAAACAACTGGAGTTGAAGTGGGTTGATTGGGTGTGTATAGTTTGATAGAAGGAGAGGAATTAGGAAGTAGACCAGGAGCTGGAGAAGGAAAATTGGGCTTGGGAAAACGATGAGAGGGTGGAGAATGTTTGGCTATATTTGCAGTGGGTGGTGCGGAATCTGAATTTTGTTTTTCATTGTGAATGAGGAAATTTCATGATCGATGATCTTATCAAACAATTCATCGAAGGGAACCACAGAGTCTCGAGTCCGCATGGCTGTAATGAGGACGTTGTAGGTAGGGCCAAGGCCACGAGTTACATAGATAAGGAGATCAGCGTCAGTTGGAGGGTCACCAAGAGCAGTAAGTTCATCTGTAATCTGTTTGATAGAGACAAGAAAGTCGGTAACAGAGAGAGAGCCACGAGTAATCATAGTAAGCTTATCCTTGAGATAAATCATATGGGTGGTTGATCGCTTGGCATAAAGACAAGAGAGATGAGTCCACGCTTCATGACTTGATTTAGCAGATGAGACGAGTGGAATAACAGAGTCACTTAATGAGGCAAGAATGGCGTGAAGAATGAGTTGGTCCTGACAATGCCAAGGAAGGTGAGTCAGATTTGTAATGGTGGTATCATTTTGAATCACTGTCGGTGGTGGGGACGAAAATGTGCCGTCAAGGTAGTCGAGAAGATCGAGACCAAAGAACAGGGCAGTAAATTGAGCTTTCCAGGAGAAGTAATTAAACTTTGTGAGTTTAACAGGGAGTTGAGCTGCAGTGTTGATAGTGATGAGACTAGGAGATGAAATGGTCGGTACAGTAACAACAGAAGTGGTAGAAGATTCAGATGCCATGGTACGGAAAGGGAAAAAAAATGAAGGTTTTGGATCAAACTCGTTAGAGAAAGGCTCTTGATACCATAATAAATATAATGATCTGAATATAAACTTTTGATTCATTCAATTTAATTTACACGGTATATATATATATATATAGTTCCTAAAAACAAGAAGTAAATATAAAACCGATTTTAAAATACAAAAAAACAACCAATACAACAAACTAGAGAAATATATGTGGAGATAAAATAGGAGCAGATTTTGATGAAATTGTTGAAATCAAATCTTTCAAATTTGAGGAGATTCAGGTGGTGAGGATTCTGGAGCTGGAACTGTACGTGTGACGGAAGAATTGCAAATAGCTCTAGTACTCCGCGAAAAGAATCGGCATGATCTCTATGAATGGCCGATGGTAGAAAATGCGTATCATAGCTCTCTCTACTGGTGTCACGGTTTTTGCCCCTCCGGTAATATGGCATAGACGTCTTGCTTATCCATCTTTAAAAATATTTAAATCTCTTGTTAACTCTGGTGTAATGTCACTTTCTTCATCTATTTCTTCGACCTTTATGTGTGAATCATGTCTTTGTAATAAAAGCCAATGTTTACCATTTGGCGAGTCTACTTTAGAAAGTCATAGACCTCTTGATTTAATTTATATTGATGTTTGAGGACCCTCTCCTATTTAATCAGTTGATGGTTTCACTTATTACTCAATTTTTGTTGATCATTTTACTAAATATATTTGGCTATATCCTTTACGTTTAAAATCTGATGTGTTTACTATTTTTCGTCAACATAAAGCTGTTATAGAAAAATTTTTTAAACGGTCAATTATCTCTATTTACTCATATGA
Source organism: Parasponia andersonii (assembly GCA_002914805.1). Lineage (NCBI taxonomy): Eukaryota > Viridiplantae > Streptophyta > Magnoliopsida > Rosales > Cannabaceae > Trema > Trema andersonii. The sequence goes on from JXTB01000139.1 coordinate 240,333, forward strand.
TGGTGGTGAATATACTGCTTTAAAAGATTTTCTTAGCACAATGGGTATTTAACATCTTAAAACACCACCTCACACACCTCAACACAATGGCATTGCAGAAAGATGTCATAAACACATAGTTGACACAGGCTTAACTCTTCTTTATCAAGCGAAGCTTCCTCTTAAATATTGGCCTTATGCTTTTCTAACTGCGGCATATTTAATTAATCGTCTTCCAACTCCTATACTTAATTTCTTTTCTCCATATGAAAAATTATTTAATCAGAAACCAAATTACAATAAATTGAAAATTTTTGGTTGTCTATGCTTTCCCTGGTTAAAACCATATAACTCCAATAAACTTGAACCTAAATCTTCTCCAAGTATTTTTCTTGGTCATTCTCTTAACCAAAGTGCATAATTTTTGTTTGGATATTACAACAAATAAAGTTTACACATCTCGTCATGTTAGGTTTGTTGAAACTGAATTTCCTTTTTCAAAATCTTCTTCCCCTGAATTTTCTGACTTCTCTTCTATTACAAATGCTTGGAACTTCCCTGCCACTTCTTTTCCTTCTCAAACTATGTCCCTGACTACTACAGCGCAACAACCACCTGTAGAGACAATCACGACCGCTCCATTGCATAATGTACCATGACCATTCACAGCTTCATCTCTGCTGGATTAGGTACTTCCGCACATAATCTTTTCCCTTCTACTAGCATCTTTTCCTCACTTCCTATCTCTAGTTCTCCTGTTGCAGATAATCCTCCAATTACTTCCTCATCACAACTTCCAGCCTCTTCTATACAAACCAATCCACCTTCATTCGCTCCGAAGCCTTTTTCTTCATTTTATTGTGAGTTTTTTATTGTATTTTTTATATTTAGAGAGTGATATTGTAAAGAGTAAATCTTTGAGGGAGGATTCAGGCAAGCAAAAATCAAGTTTAAAGGAGAAGGTTGACAACCTTCATTAGCACTTTCAAACTCTTCAAAGAGGAAAAATTCTAAAACTCTTTTCTCTTTGATATTTTATATTTATTGAATTCAGTGTATTAAAATTTTATTGTTCTTAATTTATACTATAAACTAAATTCCTTTTTATCTAGTTTTACTATGTGAACCAACTTAGTATCTTGTGTTTGTTTATTTCTTTTCTTTCATTATAGATTCCATCAGTGAGTTATTTGTTTTAATTTTTGTTTATTACTTCTATTTAATTGATCACTAAATAGATTATTAAATAAAACATTTATGAACTTATGAAGGGGAATTTAAGTGTGGACTTAAGTAAAATAACATAAGATTACCTAGTTTGGGGTAAGTTTGCATAGGATAGGAATATATCTATATGACTTGTGCAACCTCTTTGAGAATTACTAAACTTAATGAATCTAGTCAATTTATGTCAGAAGTAGTATATTAGCTTGTCTAGGTATTTTCACTTATATCTTGGAAAAGAGTTTGTGAATAAATTCAAATTCTCGATTGACAACTCTAGTGGATTAATTAATTTAAGAGAGAAATTGTGAAATAGCATAATAAGAGAATAGTTGGAGAATTAGTAAATTTAGACATTTTTATTATTGATTTATCTTTTATTCATTTGGCATGCTAATTTATTTGCTTTTTTTTATTTATCTAAAATATATATTTCGATTGTTTAGATAAAGTTAGGATTGACTAATTTTAATACTTAGTTTAGATTTAGTAATTAATCATCGCGAGTTCATACTCTTAACTCCTAAATCTATATTACTTGTGACCGTGTACACTTGCACGGGAGTGTATGAATTTATAGTTGCACATTCCAACGAACAATACTCATCATTTTTCTTTCCTTCATTGTTTTTATTTGTTTTTATTATTCTAGTATGATGTTCATTCTCTTTATTATTGTGGACATGCTAGATTAAGCCCTAGATTAGATTAAAGGTGATTTCAAAACTCTAACATGATTATAGTTTGATTTCAGTTCTATACTATCAGTTATTTATCTAAAGTTGATATTATTCTTTATACTTATTTGCTCTATGAACAATATCATGATTTATTTAGGAGCGCTACTAGATAGTCATGATATGATTCTATTATTAAGATTTGAATAAACGTTTGTTGCTATAATTTGTATGCTTGTTTGAGATCTTAGTTATTATAAGGGATAATACCTAGGTTAGAAATCCATGTTTATGTGATTGTAATCTTAATCAATCTATCTTTCAACTTTTAATGCTTCTATTGGATAATGTGTTTACTTAGATTATTTGATAGAATGAGGATATCTATGGCGTACGCCTATTTGACATAAAATCTAATGAAAGAATAGGGTAATTGTACATTTGTGGATTACCTAAAATTAGTAACTTTGATATATAATTAGGTTTAGAATTTGTTAATTAAATAAACATAATTGTTTTAGTATTGAAAAATGAAAACTTAACTATTTACTTTATTATTTAATTCACTGTTTATTTTCTATTTTATTCTTATTTCTAAATTCTCTTTAGTATAGGATTAGTAGTAATTTAGTTAGACTAATTCCTCGTAGGATCGATCCTATTTATCACTGTACTATGTAATTATTAGGATTATCCTAAACTTTGCTAGAAAGAGATAGGAATGTAATTAATTTGACTATTTAACGACATACCAGTCACACAAATTATAGTTAAGAAAAATAGCTGTGTATCTTGCAGTGCTATAATTGAAATAAGAAAATATTCGGTTCTGGGAAAAGATGGCCAAAATAGGTCAATAGAGAAAGAATGTTTGAGTGTAGATAAATCTTTCAAGAATATGATTGGTAATTTTTTATGAAGTGAATGTAATATCGTAGGTGCATTCTGCTTAAGAGCCCCTATGACGATTAATGACTTCAAAATAACACTTTCTATATTTGATCTTGAATTGTCACATAGGTTAAGTGTACTACCTAATATATATATATATTCTAAACTTAGTTATTGATGAATTGTTGTTAACTTCATGTATTATATTTGGTAGTGAGATATTACTCGAATCACTTACTTTGTATATAGAATGACATTACTTTAGAAGCGTTGCTCCAAAAGGACATGTTGACCAAAAGTTAATTTAGTTAGACATTTTTTCGCAACTTATCTTTTATAAAATAGCTGCATCAAACCGAGCATTGTAAGAATATTGATTGTTTATTTTCAGATAATAGATGCTTATTTGGAGTTATTAATTAACATATGGATATGGTGATAACCTGTAGTCTTGCTTGTTTCTACCGAGTTATTATCCAAAACAGGTAATTTAAGTTTCAGTAGCACTCCAAGTTTGATGCTATTAAAATTTTAATTCAGTCAAATAGTCTCTAAGGGCATGGCTCGAAATGTTTACAAAGGTCATCAAAGAACATGATTACACTCAGAGATAGGCCGATCGTTCTTTATTTTCTAAACATTCATAAGAAGGAAAAATTTCTATTCTTATAGTGTATGTGGATGATTTCATTTTAACTGGAGACCACTTAGAAGAAATGAGCAGACTGCAAAAATACTTGTAAAAAAAAAAAACCTAGGAAATCTAAAATATTTCCTAGGGATGGAAGTGGCTCGATGTAAGAAAGGCATCTTAATTTCTCAGGATAAGTATATCCTAGATTTAGTTAAGAAGATAAGAATATTAAGCTGCAAAGGAATGTTAGACTACGAACTTGCTACTACTCCCACGGAGTCCAATTATAAACCTAGATTAAGGAATGACTGTCCTCTTATTGATAAGGGCAAATACCAATATTTGGTAGATAACTCATCTATCTAGCTCATACATAGCCAACATTTGATTCTCATTATATATTGTTAGTCAATTTATGAACAACCTAATGAGGAACACTTTGAAGTAGTTTATAGAATTCTCAGGTACTTGAAGATGACTCCAAGGAAGGGGTTGTTTTTCAAAAAGAGAAATAATAGAGAAATTAAAATATATTCTGATATAGATTGGACAGAGTTCATAACCGATAGTAGATCTACGATAGGATATTACACTTATGTGAGTAGAGGTATTAAACATGTCGTGTCATGTTGACATAACCCATTTAAGTTAGGCACATATGTATTTTTGTATTGTGTGATGTCGTACCCACTTTTTTAGTTGTGTCATGTCAAGTTGGCTCATAGTATAAAATTACTAGCCCAACATATGGTGCCCAAGAATCTCACATGCATACTAAGCCAATAATAAATATGTTCTAATTGCATATTAAGCATCTAGAAGTCATTAATACTAGTTTTATAGTAACATACTCATTCATTATGTTATGTGCATTTACATTACACTAATGATTGTCGAAGTGTCCCAATGCAGTGTAAAGGTTCAATACTCTCAGAGAGAGCTCGGCGTACTAAAAGAATAAAGAATATAATTATGAAAGTAATACTATGTTTGCATTGTTAATTGGAGTGTAATTGGCTTATTTGTATGCTTAATGATTGGTTATGGGGCTAGGTTCCACCAAATTACAATAAGATAGGCCATATAGAATCATAAGTCAAAGTATGACTAGTTTTCACTTTCTAAGGTAGGATTCACCAACTTTGGCTATACTTGGGTATATAGGAGTGACCAGCAATATAGTGACTATGCTAAGGATGTTCTAGAGTTGAACACATGGAAAGTAATATGTAAAATATCCAAAATACCCTTTCGAATTTAAGTTATACCTTTTCTTAGCCATTATGTGTTGATTTTGGGTTAAATCTGGTCATTTGCTTTTCCTTTCTCTCCAGCCACGACTTGAAACTCTCCAATGCTTTTTCTAACTTCTCTCAACTTTCCTCAAATATTTCCAAGAGTTTCCAAGTGGTAGAACTCAAATTGGAGCCCTAGAAAGCAAGATACACTAAAACTAGTTAAGGTAATTCTATTAAGTTCTTCTTTCTAGGTCTTGTCATTTAATTTCAATTTTCTGCTTGTTTCCATTTAAATAATTATTTCTTCAGTCTTCTTAAGTCCAAAAATCTAATTCTAAGCCTAGAGAATCAGTTTGGTGGAGGTAGAAGATAAGAACTCCAGCAAAAGCTCAAACTAGTCAAAGTGAGAATTAGGTATGATTTTGAACTTATAGTTAATTTCTTTTGTATTAGCCCTTAAACCAAAGTAATTATTTGATTAATAATAGTCCTAGAAACCCTTATATATTACTGGAAATATAGAATTTAAGTGGAGAATTCAGGTTACACCTAGAGCCCTTTAATTGCTAATTGTGTATTCAAGTATTTCCGTGGGTGTACTTGTAATCTAATTTTCTCAACTTGCAATGGATATGTCATGAATTCTATTATTTATTTCATTAATTTAACTGCTGTTTGTAGCCATAGATAAGTGCACAAATTGTTTTAAATTTGTCTAAACCGAAAAAGATTTAAAATGTGCTTCTATGTTATCCTAGGTGTTTCTTTTGATTTGTTTATGTGGGAATTGGTTTGTTGATTGATACCAGAGGTCTTAAACCATGATTTTAATCATGTGGGGATATCCTAAAAATAGGGGAGGTGCTGTTCAAATATTTTTAAAACCAAATGGTACCATTTAGAAGCAAATGATCTAGTTTTACAAAATTAGGTGCCATTTTAGATCATTTTTGTGCTAATGAACTAGCATTCATATTTTACTACTTTTGAATAGTTTTTCAATGCTAGATATTGGCTGCTAAGTAACTTAAGTGATTTATACACTCCTGAGTCATTTTAAGATTAAGTTTCCTAAATTGGTGAAAGTTCTAATTTCAGTTTTGTTTAAGTATCTTAATGCATTCTTTTTGTAAAATGTGCATCTTGAATAATTATGACTAGCACACCAATCTCTAGAGAATATTGACTCTTTCCACTATCGATTCCTATTCAGGACACGAGGTAAGTAAAGACTTACAACTGCATTACAAGAACTATATGGAAGATGTATTTATGTGAAACTTACTTATTCCTGAAAGTTATAAAATGGTATGTGAATGACATGTTTTACATGCAAATGGAGACTTTTATTATAAGAGTATTTGAAAGTGAGTACCATTGTACCAATTTTATAAGATAAGTTTTAATGGCAATTGTTAGTCTGTCAGAGTTGGATAGGTAAGTCTGTTGATGCAGACTCTCCCGTTGAAGTGGGATTTGCAGATCTTATAATGTGTCTCGTTGAAGCGGGACAATATTAGCGCGGTGTAGGATGCCCCTTTGATGAGGGAAGGAGTTTTCAAAAAAAAACCTCACATGACGATCGCACCTTATTTTTACTCTTGGCTAGAGTTTCCGCCCAATATTATCACGACTTATCGACTTACGTGACAAGCAATATGCTAAGGAGCCTAACTAAGAATAATTTTTAAGGAAAATGCATGGACTCAAATGTTTAAGAAAGAAAAAGGTACAATTTCATAAGCATGCATAGTTTTTACTTACTGAGTTTTACCTCATTTTAGTCTTGTGATGCAGATGAGGAGGCACATTTCGGTATTGACTAGCTGGTTAGATTGACAGAATTTTGAAACTGACAGAATTTTGAAACAGATAATAAATTTTGCTTAAAAGAGGGTACACATAAAACATTTGATTAATTGAAGGAAGGAGAAAAGGAGACAGAGCCAGTATGAGTGATTTGTAAACCTGAACCATCACCAATTTGAATGTCATCAGGGCCCTCATAAGGTTGATGCAGAGACAGGTTTGACATTTGATAAGTAACATGAGGAGATGCCCCGGAATCGACTATCCATGGATTTGAGCAGAAGAAGATATGGTGACATGATTAGCAGAAGGACGTTGAGAACGGAGGTGAGGAAAAAGCTTGTAACATTTCTTAGCATCATGTCCGCGCTTGTTGCAAAACTGACAGACAATTGGAGTTGAAGTGGGTTGATTGGGTGTGTATGGTTTGATAGGAGGAGAGGGATTAGGAAGTAGACCAGGAGCTGGAGAAGGAAAATTGGGCTTGGGAAAACGATGAGAGGGTGGAGAATGTTTGGCTATATTTGCAGTGGGTGGTGCGGAATCTGAATTTTGTTTTTCATTGTGAATGAGGAAATTTCATGATCGATGATCTTATCAAACAATTCATCGAAGGGAACCACAGAGTCTCGAGTCCGCATGGCTGTAATGAGGACGTTGTAGGTAGGGCCAAGGCCACGAGTTACATAGATAAGGAGATCAGCGTCAGTTGGAGGGTCACCAAGAGCAGTAAGTTCATCTGTAATCTGTTTGATAGAGACAAGAAAGTCGGTAACAGAGAGAGAGCCACGAGTAATCATAGTAAGCTTATCCTTGAGATAAATCATATGGGTGGTTGATCGCTTGGCATAAAGACAAGAGAGATGAGTCCACGCTTCATGACTTGATTTAGCAGATGAGACGAGTGGAATAACAGAGTCACTTAATGAGGCAAGAATGGCGTGAAGAATGAGCTGGTCCTAACGACGCCAAGGAAGGTGAGTCGGATTTGTAATGATGGTATCAAGAGCCTTTCTCTAACGAGTTTTATCCTATAAAACTGATTTTAAAATACAAAAAAACTATACAACAAACTAAAGAAATATATGTGGAGATAAAATAGGAGCAGATTTTGATGAAATTGTTGAAATCAAATCTTTCAAATTTGAGGAGATTTAGGTGGTGAAGATTCTGGAGTTGAAGCCGTAGAAGAATCGCTAATATGTACCCGCAAGATGGTGCTCCTATTGGAGATACCGATCTTGGAACGTAATTGGTGAAATGTGAGAAAAGGAAGAGGCTTAGTAAAAGCATCAGCTAGTTGATCTTCAGAGGATATGTGAGACACGATAGAAGAATCTCGAGCCACTTGCTCATGAACAAAATAATAGTGAATGGATATATGCTTCATGCGTGAGTGAAATATAGGATTAACTGAAAGATACATCGCACCTATGTTATCACAAAAGATCTGTGGAGTTGATAAACAGGGAACTTGTAATTCACCAAGTAAATTTTTGACCCAAAGCACCTCCGCAGCACAAGATGCAAGAGCCCGATATTCTGCTTCGGTGGAAGAATGGGCAATGGACTTTTGCTTCTTGGAATACCATGAAATCGCATTACCACCAAGATAGACGATGTACGCAGAAGTAGACGACCGATCATCACGATTGCCTGCCCAATCGGCATCGGTAAAGGCAGTAACACACAGTTGTTGACTACATTTGAGAAAGAGACCATGGTGTATGGTATATTTCAAGTAACGTAAAATCCATTTTGCTGCAGACCAATGCGTTTCAGTGGGAGAGTGCATGAATTGTGCCAATTTCTTGACTGCATAAGACACGTCAGGACGAGTGAGTGACAAATATTGAAGAGCTCCAATTACCTGGCAAAACTTGGAGCCATCATTTAGCTGAAGAGACTGGGTAGAGCACATAGGTGTGGTGCACTCTTTAGCACCAATCATATTGGTCCGGTCTAATAAGTCACGAATATACTTTTGTTGAGTCAAAAGTATCCCAGATTTAGTTGGCAAAACTGAAAAGGGAGGTATCACTACGAGAGTTAAAAAAGCCATATGAGAAAAGAAGTCCTTTGAGCTCAGTATACTAAGCTCGAGGAGCTTGTTTAAGACCATAAATTGCTTTTCTCAGTTTGCAAACATAGTTAGGATTGTTATGATCAACGAAGCCTGGCGGTTGCTGCATAAAACCTTCTTTAAATAGTGTTCCATGAAGAAAAGCATTACTGATGTCCAATTGACGTAGAGGCAAGTCATTGGACAAGGCGATGGTAAGAATAAGGCAAATAGTCATTGGCTTAACAACTGGGCTAAAAGTATCATGAAGTATCGATACTAAGACGTTGATGAAATCCCTTGACAACAAGACGAGCTTTATACTTAGAAATGGAGCCATCAGGGTGACGTTTAATTCAGAAAACCCATTTACAACCAACAACATTTTGAGTAGGTGAAGGAAGAACGAGTTCCCATGTTTCGTTTCGAAGAAGTGCTGTAAGCTCATCAGATATAGCTTGCCACCATTCAACACTTTTAGTGGCTTATTTTGTTAGGGAATAACCTCCCCAATAAACACACAATAGTGGAAGTGATAAAATAAATGTGAAAAATAATGCCGAAATAAATAAATAAATAGGA
>JXTB01000139.1:253470-320101 GCA_002914805.1 Parasponia andersonii
CCCCAGACCCCGAATACACCCAAGAGAAAAAACTGTATTTTTTTCTCTTAACTCTCAAGAATAAAAACTCTCAATTTTTTACTCTCACTTTACACCAGGTGTATTTCACTCTTTTCTGGGATGAGAAATAATGAGAGATGAGGACCCTATTTATAGTGTTAGGTTTCACCAACCTTTACACATTTTTCTCTCAAAATTTCCTAATATACCACATGGTTTGTACACGTTTTATTATCATATATTAGTTGGCCTTTTGCTTTTCTTTTTCACCGTGTATTAAATATGGTTTTGCTCCACACGGTTATCACACGGAGAAAAATCTCCACCGCTTGACATATTTAACACGTGGGTTCAACACAGTCTGGGAGAGGATGGTTGGTGGTTGTTTGATAGAGACGTTTGAGCTTGAATATATTGTTTTTAGATCTCGTTGTCAAGGGATGAGAAGAAGGCTTCGGAGCGAATGAAGGTGGATTGGTTTGTATAGAAGAGGCTGGAAGTTGTGATGAGGAAGTAATTGGAGGATTATCTGCAACAGGAGAACTAGAGATAGGAAGTGAGGAAAAGATGCTAGTAGAAGGGAAAAGATTATGTGCGGAAGTACCTAATCCAGCAGAGATGAAGCTGTGAATGGTCATGGTACATTATGCAATGGAGCGGTCGTGATTGTCTCTACAGGTGGTTGTTGCGCTGTAGTAGTCAGGGACATAGTTTGAGAAGGAAAAGAAGTGGCAGGGAAGTTCCAAGCATTTGTAATAGAAGAGAAGTCAGAAAATTCAGGGGAAGAAGATTTTGAAAAAGGAAATTCAGTTTCAACAAACCTAACATGACGAGATGTGTAAACTTTATTTGTTGTAATATCCAAACAAAAATATGCACTTTGGTTAAGAGAATGACCAAGAAAAATACTTGGAGAAGATTTAGGTTCAAGTTTATTGGAGTTATATGGTTTTAACCAGGGAAAGCATAGACAACCAAAAATTTTCAATTTATTGTAATTTGGTTTCTGATTAAATAATTTTTCATATGGAGAAAAGAAATTAAGTATAGGAGTTGGAAGACGATTAATTAAATATGCCGCAGTTAGAAAAGCATAAGGCCAATATTTAAGAGGAAGCTTCGCTTGATAAAGAAGAGTTAAGCCTGTGTCAACTATGTGTTTATGACATCTTTCTGCAATGCCATTGTGTTGAGGTGTGTGAGGTGGTGTTTTAAGATGTTAAATACCCATTGTGCTAAGAAAATCTTTTAAAGCAGTATATTCACCACCATCATATGAGTAAATAGAGATAATTGACCGTTTAAAAAATTTTTCTATAACAGCTTTATGTTGACGAAAAATAGTAAACACATCAGATTTTAAACGTAAAGGATATAGCCAAATATATTTAGTAAAATGATCAACAAAAATTGAGTAATAAGTGAAACCATCAACTGATTAAATAGGAGAGGGTCCTCAAACATCAATATAAATTAAATCAAGAGGTCTATGACTTTCTAAAGTAGACTCGCCAAATGGTAAACATTGGCTTTTATTACAAAGACATGATTCACACATAAAGGTCGAAGAAATAGATGAAGAAAGTGACATTACACCAGAGTTAACAAGAGATTTAAATATTTTTAAAGATGGATAAGCAAGACGTCTATGCCATATTACCGGAGGGGCAAAAACCGTGACACCAGTAGAGAGAGCTATGATACGCATTTTCTACCATCGGCCATTCATAGAGATCATGCCGATTCTTTTCGCGGAGTACTAGAGCTATTTGCAATTCTTCCGTCACACGTACAGTTCCAGCTCCAGAATCCTCACCACCTGAATCTCCTCAAATTTGAAAGATTTGATTTCAACAATTTCATCAAAATCTGCTCCTATTTTATCTCCACATATATTTCTCTAGTTTGTTGTATTGGTTGTTTTTTTGTATTTTAAAATCGGTTTTATATTTACTTCTTGTTTTTAGGAACTATATATATATATATATACCGTGTAAATTAAATTGAATGAATCAAAAGTTTATATTCAGATCATTATATTTATTATGGTATCAAGAGCCTTTCTCTAACGAGTTTGATCCAAAACCTTCATTTTTTTTCCCTTTCCGTACCATGGCATCTGAATCTTCTACCACTTCTGTTGTTACTGTACCGACCATTTCATCTCCTAGTCTCATCACTATCAACACTGCAGCTCAACTCCCTGTTAAACTCACAAAGTTTAATTACTTCTCCTGGAAAGCTCAATTTACTGCCCTGTTCTTTGGTCTCGATCTTCTCGACTACCTTGACGGCACATTTTCGTCCCCACCACCGACAGTGATTCAAAATGATACCACCATTACAAATCTGACTCACCTTCCTTGGCATTGTCAGGACCAACTCATTCTTCACGCCATTCTTGCCTCATTAAGTGACTCTGTTATTCCACTCGTCTCATCTGCTAAATCAAGTCATGAAGCGTGGACTCATCTCTCTTGTCTTTATGCCAAGCGATCAACCACCCATATGATTTATCTCAAGGATAAGCTTACTATGATTACTCGTGGCTCTCTCTCTGTTACCGACTTTCTTGTCTCTATCAAACAGATTACAGATGAACTTACTGCTCTTGGTGACCCTCCAACTGACGCTGATCTCCTTATCTATGTAACTCGTGGCCTTGGCCCTACCTACAACGTCCTCATTACAGCCATGCGGACTCGAGACTCTGTGGTTCCCTTCGATGAATTGTTTGATAAGATCATCGATCATGAAATTTCCTCATTCACAATGAAAAACAAAATTCAGATTCCGCACCACCCACTGCAAATATAGCCAAACACTCTCCACCATCTCATCGTTTTCCCAAGCCCAATTTTCCTTCTCCAGCTCCTGGTCTACTTCCTAATCCCTCTCCTCCTATCAAACCATACACACCCAATCAACCCACTTCAACTCCAATTGTCTGTCAGTTTTGCAACAAGCGCGGACATAATGCTAAGAAATGTTACAAGCTTTTTCCTCACCTCCGTTCGCAACGACCTCCTGCTAATCATGTCACCATATCTTCTTCTGCTCAAATCCATGGATAGTCGATTCCGGGGCATCTCATCATGTTACTTATCAAATGTCAAACCTGTCTCTGCATCAACCTTATGAGGGCCCTGATGACATTCAAATTGGTGATGGTTCAGGTTTACAAATCACTCATACTGGCTCTGTCTCCTTTTCTCCTTCCTTCAATTAATCAAATGTTTTATGTGTACCCTCTTTTAAGCAAAATTTAATATCTGTTTCAAAATTCGGTCAATCTAACCAGTTAGTCAATACCAAAATGTGCCTCCTCATCTGCATCACAAGACTAAAATGAGCTAAAACTCAGTAAGTAAAAACTATGCATGCTTATGAATGCTTTAAAATCAAAGTTCCCATTGTACCCTTTTCTTTCTTAAACATTTGAGTCCATGCATTTTCCTTAAAAATTATTCTTAGTTGGGCTCCTTAGCACATTATTTGTCCCGTAAGTCGATAGGTCATGATAACATTGAGCGGAAACTCTGGCCAAGAGTAAAAATAAGGTGCGACCGTCGTGTGAGGTTTTTTTTTGAAAGCTCCTTCCCTCGTCAAAGGGGCATCCTACACCGTGCTAATATTGTCCCACTTCAACGAAACACATTATAAGATCCGCAAATCCCGCTTCAACAGGAGAGTCTGCATCAACAGACTTACCTATCCATCTCCGACAGACTAACAATTGTCATTAAAACTTATCTTATAAAATTGGTACAATGATACTCACTTTCAAATACTCTTATAATAAAAGTCTCCATTTGCATGCAAAACATGCCATTCACATGTCATTTCATAACTTTCAGGAATAAGTAAGTTTCACATAAATACATCTTCCATATAGTTCTTGTAATACAGTTGTAAGTCTTTACTTACCTCGTATCCTGAATAGGAATCGATAGTGGAAAGAATCAATATCCTCTAGAGATTGGTGTGCTAATCACCTGTCATAAATTACTATTATTCAAGATGCACATTTTACAAAATGAATGCATTAAGATACTTAAACAAGACTGAAATTAGAACTTTCACCAATTTAGGAAATTTAATCTTAAAATAACTCAGAAGTGTATAAATCACTTAAGGTACTTAGTAGCCAATATCTAGCATTGAAAAACTATTCAAAAGTAATAAAATATGAATGCTAGTTCATTAGCACAAAAATGATCTAAAATGGCACCTAATTTTGTAAAACTAGATCATTTGCTTCTAAATGGTACCATTTGGTTTTAAAAATATTTGGACAGCACCTTCCCTATTTTTAGGATATCCCCACATGATTAAAATCATGGTTTAAGACCTGTGGTATCAATTAACAAACCAATTCCCACATATACAAATCAAAAGAAACACCTAGGATAACATTGAAGCACATTTTAAATCTTTTTCGGTTTAAACAAGTTTAAAACAATTTGTGTACTTGTCTGTAGCTACAAACAGCAGTTAAATTAATGAAATAAATAATAGAATCTATGACATATCCATTACAAGTTGAGGAAATCAGATTACAAGTATAGAAAGCTTAATACACCACGGAAACACTTGAATACACAATTAGCAATTATGGGGCTCTAGGTATAACCTGAATTCTCCACTTAAATTCTATATTTCCAGTAATATATAAGGGTTTCTATGACCATTATTAATCAAATAATTACTTTGATTTAAGGACTAACACAAAAGAAATTAACTATAAGTTCAAAATCATACATAATGCTCACTTTGACTAGTTTGAGCTTTTGTTGGAGTTCTTATCTTCTACCTCCACCAAACTGATTCTCTAGGCTTAGAATTAGATTTTTGGACTTAAGAAGACCTGAAGAAATAATTATTTAAATGGAAATAAGCAGAAAATTAAAATTAAAGGACAAGACCTAGGATAAGACCTAGAAAGAAGAACTTAATAGAATTACCTTGACTAGTTTTGGTGTATCTTGCTTTCTAGGGCTCTAATTTGAGTTCTACCACTTGGAAACTCTTGAAAATATTTGAGGAAAGTTGAGAGAAGTTAGAAAAAGCATTGGAGAGTTTCAAGTCGTTGCTAGAGAGAAAGGATAAGCAAATGACCAGATTTAACCCAAAATCAACACTTAATGGCTAAGAAAAGGTATAACTTAAATTCGAAGGAGTATTTTAGGTATTTTACACATTACTTTCTATGTGTTCAGCTCTAAAACATCCTTAGCATAGTCACTACATTGTTGGTCACTCCTATATACCCAGGTATAGCCAAAGTTGATGAATTCTACCTTAGAAAGTGAAAGCTGACTATACTTTGACTTATGATTCTATATGGCCTATCTTATTGTAATTTGGTGGAACCTAGTCCCATAATCAATCATTAAGCATACAAATAAGCCAACTACACTCCAATTAACAATACAAACATAGTATTACTTTCATAATTATATTCTTTATTCTTTTAGTACACTGAGCTCTCTCTGAGGGTATTGAACCTTTACACTGCATTGGGATACTTCGACAATCATTAGTGTAATGTAAATGCACATAATATAATGAATGAGTATGTTACTATAAAACTAGTATTAACGACTTCTAGATGTTTAATATACAATTAGAACATATTTATTATTGGCTTAGTATGCATATGAGATTCTTGGGCACCACATGTTGGGCTAGTAATTTTATACTATGAGCCAACTCGACATGACACAACTAAAAAAGTGGGTACGATATCACACAATACAAAAATACGTATGTGCCTAACTTAAATGGGTTATGTCAGTATGACACGACATGTTTAACACCTCTACTCACATAAGTGTAATATCCTGTCTACTATCGGTTATGAACTCTGCCCAATCTGTATCAGAATATATTTTAATTTCTCTATTATTCCCTTTTTTGGAAAACAACCCCTTCCTTGGAGTCATCTTCAAGTACCTGAGAATTCTATAAACTGCTTCAAAGTGTTCCTCATTAGGTTGTTCGTAAATTGACTAACAATATATAATGAGAATCAAATGTCTGACCATGTATGAGCTAGATAGATGAGTTATCTACCAAATATTGGTATTTTCCCTTATCAATAAGAGGACAGTCATTCCTTAATCTAGGTTTATAATTGGACTCCGTGGGAGTAGTAGCAGGTTCGTAGTCTAACATTCCTTTGCAGCTTAATATTCTTATCTTCTTAAGTAAATCCAGAATATGCTTATCCTAAGAAATTGAGATAACTTTCTTACATCGAGCCACTTCCATCCCTAGGAAATATTTTAGGTTTCCTAGGTTTTTCTTTTTTACAAGTATTTTTGCAGTCTGCTCATTTCTTCTAAGTGGTCTCCAGTTAAAATGAAATCATCCATATACACGATAAGAATAGAAATTTTTCCTTCTTATGAATGTTTAGAAAATAAAGAATGATCGGCCTATCTCTGAGTGTAATCATGTTCTTTGATGACCTTTGTAAATCTTTCGAGCCATACACTTAGAGACTATTTGACTGAATTAAAATTTCAATAGCATCAAACTTGGAGTGCTGCTGAAACTTAAATAACCTGTTCTGGATAAAAACTCGGTAGAAACAAGCATGACTACAGGTTATCACCATATCCATATGTTAATTAATAACTCCAAATAAGCATCTATTATCTGAAAATAAACAATCAATATTCTTACAGTGCTCGGTTTGATGCAGCTATTTTATAAAAGATAAATTGCGAAAAAATGTCTAACTAAATTAACTTTTGGTCAACATGTCCTTTTGGAGCAACGCTTCTAAAGTAATGTCGTTCTATATACAAAGTAAGTGATTCGAGTAATATCTCACTACCAAATATAATACATGAAGTTAACAACAATTCATCAATAACTAAGTTTAGAATATATATATATATATATATATATTTATATATATTAGGTAGTACACTTAACCTATGTGAAAATTCAAGATCAAATATATAAAGTGCTATTTTGAAGTCATTAATCGTCATAGGGGCTCTTAAGCAGAATGCACCTACGATATTATATTCACTTCATAAAAAATTACCAATCATATTCTTGAAAGATTTATCTACACTCAAACATTCTTTCTCTATTGAACTATTTTGGCCATCTTTTCCCAGAACCGAATATTTTCTTATTTCAATTATAGCACTGCAAGATACACAGCTATTTTTCTTAACTACAATTTGTGTGAGTGGTATGTCGTTAAATAGTCAAATTAATTACATTCTTATCTCTTTCTAGCAAAGTTTAGGATAATCCTAATAACTACATAATACAGTGATAAATAGGATCGATCCTACGAGGAATTAGTCTAACTAAATTACTACAAATCCTATACTAAAGAGAATTTAGAAATAAGAATAAAATAGAAAATAAACAGTGAATTAAATAATAAAGTAAATAGTTAAGGTTTCATTTTCCAATACTAAAACAATTATGTTTATTTAATTAACAAATTCTAAACCTAATTATATATCAAAGTTACTAATTGTAGGTAATCCACAAATGTACAATTACCCTATTCTTTCATTAGATTTTATGTCAAATAGGCGTACGCCGTAAATAATCTCATTCTATCAAATAATCTAAGTAAACACATTATCCAATAGAAGCATTAAAAGTTGAAAGATAGATTGATTAAGATTACAATCACATAAACATGGATTTCTAACCTAGGTATTATCCCTTATAATAACTAAGATCTTAAATAAGCATACAAATTATAGCAACAAACGTTTATTCAAATCTTAATAATAGAATCATATCATGACTATCTAGTAGCGCTCCTAAATAAATCAAGGTATTGTTCATAGAGCAAATAAGTATAAAAGAATAATATCAACTTTAGATAAATAACTGATAGTATAGAACTGAAATCAAACTATAATCATGTTAGAGTTTTGAAATCACCTTTAATCTAATCTAGGGCTTAATCTAGCATGTCCACAATAATAAAGAGAATGAACATCATACTAGAATAATAAAAACAAATAAAAACAATGAAAGAAAGAAAAATGATGAGTATTGTTCGTTGGAATGTGCAACTATAAATTCATACACTCCCGTACAAGTGTACACGGTCACAAGTAATATAGATTTATGAGTTAATAGTATGAACTCACGATGATTAATTACTAAATCTAAACTAAGTATTAAAATTGGTCAATCCTAACTTTATCCAAACAATCGAAATATATATTTTAGATAAATAAAAAAAAAAGCAAATAAATTAGCATGCCAAATGAATAAAAGATAAATCAATAATAAAAATGTCTGCCCCAACTATTCTCTTATTATGCTATTTCACAATTTCTCTCTTAAATTAATTAATCCACTAGAGTTGTCAATCGAGAATTCGAATTTATTCACAAACTCTTTTCCAAGATATAAGTGAAAATATCTAGACAAGCTAATATATTACTTCTGACATAAATTGACTAGATTCATTAAGTTTAGTAATTCTCAAAAAGGTTGCACAAGTCATATAGATATATTCCTATTCTATGCAAACTTACCCCAAACTAGGTAATCTTATGTTATTTTACTTAAGTCCATACTTGAATTCTCCTTCATAAGTTCATAAATATTTTACTTAATAATCTATTTAGTGATCAATTAAATATAAGTAATAAGCAAAAGTTAAAACAAATAACTCACTAATGGAATCTACAATGAAAGAAAAGAAATAAACAAACACAAGATACTAAGTTGGTTCACATAGTAAAACTAGATAAAAAAGAATTTAGTTTATAGCATAAATTGAGAATAATAAAATTTTAATACACTGAATTCAAGAAACACAAAATATCAAAGAGAAAAGAGTTTTAGAATTTTTCCTCTTTGAAGAGTTTGAAGGTGCTAATGAAGGTTGTCAATCTTCTCCTTTAACTTAATTTTTGCTCTCTTGAATCCTCCCTCAAAGATTTGCTCTCTACAATATCACTCTCTAAATATAAAAAATACAATAAAAAACTCACAATAAAATGAAGAGAAAAAGCTAAGAACAAACTATGATGTTGATGTTGACGAGAAAATTAAGAAATGGGGTGGGTTGGAGTATATCTTCATCTTCTTCTTTATCTCTTCCTCTCTTTTCATAGCTGCCACTCTCTTTTTCTCTCTATCCTAACATATCTCTTTCAAACCCAAAAATAGAGTTTTAAAGAGGTGGCACGTATAAACTTAAGGCAGGCTGAATTTGGACCCTTAGATGGTCAAAAAGTTGATCTTAGCCATTAATTATTAACCTAGAAAGCAGATAGTAGTGCTGGGGTGCCATTTCTAGTGCTGCACCGCCAAAACTTCTCAAGAGTTAGCGTTACGACTCTACTTTTGGTGCTTCAGCACCATTTTTCTACTAGACTGGTGTCGCAGCTTGTCGTGTGCACCATTTCTTTGTTTGAGCTCCGAATTATCTCATTTTTATTGCATTACGACTGTATCGAATTCAACTTCGATCCTAATAGTTTAAAAAACCCATTTAGGAGGGATAAATTCACCTTAATTCATATCAAACACTCTTATTTTTCTCTCTTTTATACATAAACACACAATGTATTAAAACAACAAGAAAAACACTTGATACAACTTAGTATAAATAAGAATATAATAAAACTTAAGGTAAATTAATACTAGATAACTCTAATTTTATAGAATTAATATACATAAACACATAATATATTAAAACAACAAGAAAAACACTTGAAACAACTTAGTATAAATAAGAATATAATAAAACTTAAGGTAAATTAATACTAGATAACTCTAATTTTATAGAGTTAACAAGTGTAACTGCAGCGGCTCCCAAGCTCTCTTCTTCCTCTCTCTTTCTAGGTTTCTAGTGTTTTTGTGGTTCCTAGGTATTTATGTGCTATCTCCAACTGGTCTAAAGAGCCTCATTTGTAAGGAAGTATATCTGGGAGGTGTCTAGGTTAAGTTTCATACGAAATAGGATACTTGACCCTTCAAAAATCAAGTTGGCTAAAAACCCATCTCCAGTGCCGCAACACTCGGGTTCTAGTTTTGGGGCATCAAGTTTCTAGAAATCTACTTTTTTTCTCTGAATTTGTGCCAGCGCCATGATGCAAGACCTTTTCATCTCGGTTACATTAGCCTCATCCGGCTTATGCTATTTTAGCCCGTTCTCGGCCCATTTTGACTCTTTTCTTACCAAGTTAAGGTCCAAAACACCTATACATGCAAAAATGATACAGTTAGTCTTAGAATTATATGAAAACCAATAAAGTAGTATAGAAAAATAACTATTATTTAGGTGTAAAATCAATATCTATTGGTGACATAGACTTCAGATTTATATTAGCATTATTTGCCTCAATAATCATTGGATCAGCGAATAGATTTGTGATGCCTTCAGTAGTATGTAATTTCGGATCTTCCACTAGTTTATCCAGCTCATTTTTTGATGTCTCGCATTTTGAGTGAAACAATACGTTTGATAAATTTGCCTCAATAATCATGGGGTCAGTCAATTCAGATTTCAGTTTGCCAATAAAATTGTTTTTTACCGAGTCCTTGAATTTCATGCATCCGAATCTGACAAACGGTTCCAAAATTGTAGACAGCGACTACTAATTTTGCAAGTAGGAAAGGAACGAAATATCTACTCTCTTAATACTTGCATTTGGAGATCCAACTCCACCATCATTGTCTACCAAATAAACAATCATTCTACGATCACTTTCTGTATAACATGATATGGGGCATAAACTCCTATCAATATTGAAACTGAGACTGCTTAAATGATGCAAGTAGAACTTCTGAAATAATCTCAAACAAAACACCATTTACAATCTCATATTTTTCATAATATACCATATTTGCTCATCCTCAAAATCTAAATTACAGGTACTATAATAGACCAATGGTTTACCTAGAGGAAATATAAACAACCAGGGACATAGTGAGAATGCAGTCTCTTGTATAGACGAATGCCATCCACGAGAAAATTAAAAGACATTGAAGCCCAATTTATCCTTCTTATACTGTAGGGATCTACTAAGTTCAATATTTGAACCTCAATCGATTTACACACGTAGTATGACGTGTTCGACATTAGCAATACACTTACAACAAAAACCAAAAATTGATGGATAAACATCTGATCAGCATTCTCATTCACTTTCAATCTCTGCTGGTATGTTGTCAGACAACCAAATTATTTTACCTTCCTATCTCTATCTCTACCTAGCAAGACCTATGAGAACTTAGTAATTACCTAGTATAATGACAAACAATGATTGATCCCACAAGGAATTGGTGTATCTAATTCACTACTAATCCTATGGGTTAAATGGATTTGAGAATTAAAACTGAAACTAAAACCAAAATAGAAAACAAACAAAAAAGTAAATAGGTTAAAAGTTCATTCGCTACCACTTGATAGTCATGTTGATTAATCTCCTAATCCTATATTCAATTGTTTATCAAAACTATCAACCTAAACTAACCTACGAACACAGCACTTTCCTATGTCCTCCTAAGGCATTGGACAAATCGCTATCTTCCATTAAATATATTAGTAAATGTAATATCTAATGAAAGCATTAAGTACCGAAAGTTAAGTTGATCTAGATTTAAGAGTCCAAAAACGCAGATTATCTTAACCTATTTTATATTATTTATCATCACTAGTATATTCAAACGACTTCTACCAATTATAAATTCACTACTTAATGATTAATACGATAAATGCCTATATCTAATTCTAGCAATATACATTCAAGCTATTATCTAAGCGACTGTCCCAAACAAAAGATAATAAAATATATTAAACATTAAGCATTCAAGAATATAAACAACTTTGAGATAAGCAATAGATATGATATATAGAATCTCAAAAATTAGATAACAAACATGTCTAGGGTTTCAAAATTACCGTTAATCTAATCTAGAGTTCACTCTAGTATGTATATAACAACTAACAACAAGAGCATCATGCTAGTATTTAGAAAACAAAGAAAAACTAAAAGGAACAAGGGAGAAAGAACGATGTTCACAGCTAGGGCTATCTCCAAGCTCTCTTGCTCTTTCTCCCTCTCTAGGTCTTTAATGTGTTTTTGGTGGCTCCTAGGTTTTTTTTTCTGTCCCCGATTGAGTTAGAATGTTTTATATTTAGGCAATTCAGTTGAGGAGATATCTAGGTCAAGTCATAGTCGAATTAAAGCCTTGGACCATTAAAAAGGCTCAAAGTCGGTAGAAAATCTGCCTCCAATGCTGCAACACTTGGATTCCAATGCCAAGGTGCTGAGTTTCTGGTTCTTGACCTCAAATCTTTTTTTTTCCTCTTCCCTGCAGCTGGCACCAAGCCTTTGTTCTGCTGGTCTTCATCGTTTTCACTCCCATCTCATCGTTTCCGCATGCTTTTGGCTTGATACAGCTCCTTTTAACGTTTAACCTTCAAAACACCTACAAACACAAAAGTAACATAATTAGTCTTAAAATGATATAAAAATTGACAAAGTAATATAGGATATAACTATCATATAGCTGCAAAATCATCACTTATCATCTATTCAAGGGAGCATACATGTATTCTATCAAAGTTATCCGATGGAGTACATAGAGTCTTAAACTTGCTGAATTCTTCCACGCCATCTTCAATACCAACTATGTATGCAAAAATCTTACTATTCAAATGACATACTCTTCCATGTAAATGTAATGATCCTTCAATGTTGACAAATCAGATAAAATCAAATCTGATTTGATTTAGAATTCCAGCTGTTAGGATTTAGATTTTTTTTTTTTTTTTTTGAATTCAAATAAAGTCAGATTGGATGTGATATCACTCTGCCATGATTCTAGGAGTTTATTTAGGATTTTATTGTTATACTTTTGTCTATTTAAGTGTATTGTTTTCAGTTAAATTATATGGCAGAGTAGTTTCATATGTGCCTACATGGTATCAGAGTAGAACTTCTAAACACAAAAAAAAAAAAAAAAAAAATGGCAAAGACAGCCATGACAGAGTCTTCACGTAGAGATGATCACACATCTGCCACATCTAATCCTTAGTCAGTCAGCCACAATATTTTCCAACAGAGATATCCACTCTCTCCAGATTACAGCACACAAACTCAACGGGAAAAACTATCTTCAGTGGGCTCAATCTGTCAAGATTGTCATCTGCGGCAGAGGGAAATTTGAATATGTCACAGGTAAAGCAAAAGCTCCAGTAATAACCGACCCAGCAACAAGACCTGTTTTGCTGAGAATTCTATAGTGCATGCCTGGTTAATTAATTCGATGGAGCCCAGAATTAGTCGTCATTATCTCTTCCTCAAAACAGCCAAGGATGTTTCGAAAAGAGATTAAGCAAAAGAGATGAAGTAAGGATCTCAGTCAGTCACTCAGTATTTTATTGACTTGGAGGATACATGGCAAGAATTAGATTTGTTTCTCGATGATAACTTGGCATGTCCAACCTACAACGTGAAGACAGGCAGAATCTCGAAAAGGAAAGAGTATATAATTTTCTTGCTGGTTTGATCTGCGATCTGGATAAAGTTAGAGGACGTGTGTTAAGCTGAGTCCTATTCTTAACAATCGATGTAGCCTTTGTTGAAGTCAGATGAGAAGAAAATCGTCAAAAAGTCATGTTGTCTGATGACGAACCACAAAACACACCACAATCAACCGAGGGATCAGCTTTAGTGACCAGAAACAATCCACAACAAGGCAAGAACAGCACTTTTCCAAGGTCAGGTGACAAAGGAGAACGAATGTAGTGTGATCACTATAGCTATCATGGACACACTAGAGACATTTGCTGGAAGATACATGGAAAACCAACAAATTGGGTTCCCCGAAAACAGTATGAAGGACGTGGTTTCCAAATCCATCAAGATAAGCAGGGAACAGACCATCAACCCACAAATTCGTTGATCTCATTTAGCAAAGAATAGCTTGAGCAAATCTACTGTCTTTTCACTCAATCATTATCACCAGCTCCTTCTTTACCAAGTCCAAACATAGGGTTATGCTCCATAGTACAGTCTGGTAACCACTCAGCCTTAATTTCTTCAGCTCACTTTAAGGAACCATGGATCATTGATTCCGGTGCCTCCGACCATATCACAGGTGGTTCTGATTGTTTTCTTTGTTATACTCCATGTTCTAATGCTACTAAAATTTAAATTACCGATGGTTCACTAACTCCTATTGCTAGAATAGGTTCAATAAGAGTTACTAAAGACCTAGTTCTCCATTCTGTACTTCATGTCCTTGCTTTAAAGTGCAACCTGTTGTCTATTAATAAACTCACCCATGATAATAATCGTGTTGCTAATTTCCACTCTTCTACGTGTCAATTTCAGGACCTATCATCAGGGAGGACGATTGGCAGTATTAGAATTGATGAAGGATTTTATTTTCTTGAGAACACAGAGTCCAAGGGTTGAAAAGCTCTTATATCAGAAGTTGCATCTGTTTCTATTCTAAGTGATAGAGAAATAATATTGTGGCATTATAGACTGGGCCACCCTAGTTTTTTGTATTTAAAATATTTGTTACCATCATTGTTTAAGAATAAAGACTATGTTACCTTCGATTGTGATGTATGTCAGTTTGCCAAACACACTAGGGACCCATTTTCTCCGAGAATTTATGAACCATCCATGTCGTTTGCCTTAATTCACAGTGATATTTGGGGTCCATCCAAAATTACAACAATAAATGGAAAGTGATGGTTCGTAACATTCATCGGCGATCATACACGAGTTACTTGGGTATATCTGCTTCGAGAAAAATCAGAAACGTGTCAAGTATTACAAAATTTCCACAACATGATTCGAACACAGTTTAATAAAAATATTTCTGTGTTGCGAACTGATAACAGACGAGAATACTTCCAATCTATCTTAGGGAGCTATTTATTGCAATAAGGGATAGTTCACCAAAGCTCGTGTGTTGATACACCTCAACAGAATGGTATCTCGAAAAGAAAGAACAGACATTTGTTAGAAGTAGCCCGTGCTCTCATGTTTATAATGAATGTTCCCAAATACATGTGGGGTAATGCTATTTTAACTGATGCATTCCTCGTTAACCACTTACTTAGTCGTGTTTTGACCTTTAAAGCTCCATTATCCATACTTGCCAACAATTCCCACATCTCCATATACTTACCAATGATCTTCCCCTCAAAACATTCGAATGTACTATTTTTGTCCATGTTTACCCCCAACATCGAACCAAACTTGATCCTCGAGCCATTAATACCATTTTCCTTGGCTATTCTCCAACTCAAAAAGGGTACCGCTGTTATGGTCCAACAACAAAAAAAATGTTTGTCACCCGAGATGTCACATTTTTTTGAAGAAGTTTCATATTTGTAATGCCCAAGATTCTCACATACATAATAAGCCAATAATAAACATATTCATATTGCATAATAGACATATCAAGCAATTAGTATCAATTGCATGGTAAATTACTCATTCTGATTGTTAAATGATCTGTATTATTGTAATAATATTTGTGGAAGTGCTCCCATACAGTGTAAAGGCTCAGTACCCTCAGAGAGAGAGAGCTTGGTGTGTGAAAAGGACAAAGAATACATTTATGAATAGTAATACTATACGAACATGCATTAAAATCATATCTGTTGATAACTTGGTCAAATAGTAGTTTTTCGGTAAAATACATTTTTTACGCTTTTCGGAGCCAAATTGACTGTGCGTTTAACACATCAAATAGCTTTTATTTAATGTGTAGAAACTATTTCTAGCATTTTCCAAAATGTTAGTTTCAGGTAAGCACAAGGTGGCAGTTACTATACTGAGCTGTGTTTAATTACACTAAGCTAGATTAGATTAAGCTTAATCGCGTAATATCATCTTTGTACACTCTAATAATTAGGCATTGATACTTTGTTTGCATTATTAATTGGAGCCTAATTGACTTATTTTTGTATTTAATGATTGGTTATGGGGCTAGGTTTCACTAGATTACAATAAGATTGACCATATAGGATTATAGGTCAAAGTATGACTAGTTTTCACCTCTAGCTAGGCTTCACCATTTTGGTCTACACTTGGGTGTATAGGATAGACCAACAACGTGGTGAGTATACTAAGGATGTTTTAGAGCTGGACATATGGAAAGTAAGGTGCAAAATTCCCAAAATACCCCTTAGAACTTAAGTTATGTCATTTCTTAGTTATTAAGTATCACTTTTGGACCAAATCTGGTCATTTTCTTTCCCTTTATCTCCAGCCACGACCTAAAACTCTCCCACTCATTCTTAGACTTCTATCAGCTCCCATTAACCATTTCCAAGAGTTTCCAAGTGGTAGAACTCAATTTGGAGCTCAAGAAAACAAGATAGGTCCAAACTAGTCAAGGTAATTCTACTAATTCTCCTTCCTAGGTTTTGTTTTATTATTTCAACTCTCCACTTGATACCACTTAAATAATGATTCCTATAAGTCCTCTTGAGTCCTAAGATCAATTTCTAAGCCATAGAAATCAATTTTGTGGAAGAAGAAAGCAAGAGCTTCAACAAAGGTTCAAACTAGTCAAGGTGAGGTTTTTATGGAATTTGGAATTGGTAATTTATTTCTATTGCATTAACCCTTAAATCAAAGCTTTTATTTGATGAATAAAGGTCCTAGAAAACCTAATATATGGTTAGAAACATAGAATTTAAGTGGAGGATTAAAGTTAGGCTTAAAGCCCAAAGTTTGCTATTTATGGATTCAAGTGTTTTCATTGTTGGAATAAGTTGTCTACACTTATAATTTGATTTCATTACTTGGAATGTATAAGACATCGATCCTTTTATGTAGATTACATCTATTTACTGGCTGGTAATGATGATATATAAGTGTAAAAGTAGTTTTAAACTTTGTTTAAATCGAAAGGAATTTAAGTGCACCTAGGTTGTTCTAAATGATCCTCTTTGAGGTGTATATGTGAGAACTAACTTGTGGATTGTTATTGCAGATCTTAAACCATGATTTTAATCATATAGGAATATCCTAAAAATAGGGGAGGTGCTGTCCAAATATTTTTAAAATAAAATGATACTATTTAGAAGCAAATGGACTAGTTTTTATGAAAGTACGTGTCATTTTGGTTCATTTTATGATTAGATTTCCTAATTTTGTGAAAGTTGTGATTTATGCTTGTGGTTACTTTCTTTAAGCATTTTACATTATAGTAATTATTTTAGTACTGAAATTGATATCAGGTCTTTCACACACCTTACCACTGAGGATACTGACCCTTTTCACTATCTTTTCTGTCGGACATAAGGTAAGTAACGTTACACCTGCAATGTAAGAAATTCTTTATTTACTGTGAATGTAAAATATTTGGATATGTGTATGTACATATCTGTTAGTTAGTCTTGCATGAGACATTAACGCGTGGTGTATTTGTATTGCCCGATGAGTATTGGTGAATAAAGTATGGCAGGTCAGCGCCCAAATATGTGATATAGTTCCTTCGGGGACACTTTGGTTCTTTCGGGAACACTCTGGTCCTTTCGGGGACACTTTGGTTCCTTCGAGAACACTCTGGTCCTTTCGGGGACACTATGGTTCCTTCGGGAACACTCTGACGGCGGTATGGGGTGGACCTCTGCTGTACACAGAGGGGATTTTTGGGGCTCAAGACCTCTATATAGCTCGTGATATGTTATACATTCTCTGAGTGGCTCAGTATGCAATTCACGGTCTTATCAGGCAATACAATATACACAGGGATCCCAACCATATGACCATTTGTTTCATGTTATATGTACTCTGCATCTGCATACGTTACTTACTGAGTTTATATTCATTAATATTCTTACATTGCAGAAGGTACGGATGATATGT
This sequence comes from Parasponia andersonii, assembly GCA_002914805.1. NCBI lineage: Eukaryota > Viridiplantae > Streptophyta > Magnoliopsida > Rosales > Cannabaceae > Trema > Trema andersonii. The sequence continues at coordinate 271,332 of JXTB01000139.1, forward strand.
GAGTTAGAGGAGGAGCGCTGACTTTCTGACCGCGGCTTGTGTATATGAGCATTTTGACGCTGTGGTTTTCTAATAGAGGATTTTGTAATTATTGAGTGTGTGTACATTATGTATATTTTTATGAGAGGGTCCACAATATGAGTATATATATATATATGTATAAATTAGACTATGTATAATTATAAGAGGAATTCTCTTTTTCTCCCAGAAAGTTTAAAAAGTTTTAAATTTTCACTATTTTATCAGTTCTAAGTCGAGTAGCGTCTCCCGATTTCACTAAATATTTATACAAATGCCCTTACATACGTGTGTGGAATCAGGGGATGTCACAATATTATTCACACACATCGCTTCAGGGGGAGAATCGTGACAGAGAAGCTCCTATGTGGGGCTGGGATACCGTTGCCTTACCCATAGTTGACACCATCTCATCATCACCTGCTGTTGTCGCTCCATTACCTAAACCTATATTCATTGCTCCCGATACACCACCATCTGAGCCACAACATTCACCAGATGCATTAATGCCGGAAATAAAGGGAGATCCAACAAATCAACAAGAAGTACAAGACTTATGTGTTTACTCTCGGAGAAAGGGTTCTCAAGCAAATAAACCACTCATGAACACTGAGCACTGTCCAGAATCCGAGTCGGTGTTAGAAACTGATTCGTCATCCTTAGGTAATTCTGAAACCATTTTAGATAGATTAGATGAACCTATTGCTCTTAGAAAAGGTGTTAGGTCATGTACACAACATCCCATTTCTAAATTCGTGTCATATGATAATCTATCTTCTCTGTTTCGTGCTTTTACCACAAATATTTCTAGACTTGATATTCCCAGGACAATAGAAGATGCTCTAGCTGTTCTAGAATGGAAAAATACTGTTAATGAAGAGATGCAGGCTCTTAAAAAAAATGATACATGGAGCTTAGTAGAATTACCGGAAGGCAAGAGTGTGGTGGGTTGCAAATGGGTATTCACTATCAAAGTTATACCGGATGGCTCAATCGAACGGTATAAAGCTAGATTGGTTGCAAAGGGCTTCACACAAACATATAGAATTGACTACACTGAGATGTTTGCTCCTATTGCTAAACTCAACACCATTCGGGTCTTATTATCATTAGCAGCCAATTTGGATTGGGATTTATATCAACTCGATATGAAAAATACTTTCTTAAATGGAGATCTAGAGAAAAAAGTATATATGAGTTTACCTCCTGGTTTTGAGAAAGATGTGAAAAGGAAGACAGTATGCAAGCTGAAGAAGTCATTGTACGGCCTCAAGCAATCTCTATATGCATGGTTCGAAAGGTTCTCAAGAGTTATCAAGAGTTGTGGGTACTTACAAGGGCAAACCGATCATACTTTGTTTGTTAAACACTCATTTGATAAGAAGATTATAATCCTGATAGTATATGTTGATGATATAATACTCACAGGAGATGAATTCAAGGAAATGGAGAAGATCAAGAAACTAATGGCAATGGAGTTTGAGATTAAAGACCTTGGAATTATGAGGTATTTTCTGGGGATGGAAGTAGCAAAAAGTAAGAAAGGTATTTTCATCTCACAAAAGAAGTATACAATGGACTTGCTTAGTGAAATAGGAATACTTGGCTGCAAACCAATAGATACCCCAGTTGAACAAATAGATACCCCAGTTGAACAAGGAGGTAAGTGGAAAATGATCGATAGAGATTCTATTGATAGAGGAAGATATCAAAGACTTGAAGGAAAGCTAATTTATCTCTCACATACTCGACTTGACGTTGCATTTGCAGTGAGTGTAGTTAGTCAATATATGCATTCACCATATCAAGGACACTTTGATATAGTCTATCGAATATTGAGGTATCTTAAGAAGAATCCTAGAAGAGGATTGTTTTTTGGAAAAAATGAAGACAGGAAAGTAGAGGTATTGATCAGTTGAAGATAGAAAGTCAACATCCGGATATTGCACACGACTTTGGGGAAACTTAGTGACTTGGTACACTAAAAAACAGTCTGTAGTTGCCAAAAGCAGTACTAAAGCAAAGTATAGGGCAATGACACATGGTATTTGTGAGGCTATTTGGATAAAATGCATACTGAAGAACTAAAGGTTGACTGTGAGTTCCCTATGCAGCTCCATTGTGACAACAAGGCCACACAATCCAGTCCATCATGATAGGACCAAATATGTGGAGGTAGACAGACATTTCATCACAGAGAAAATAGAGAAAGAAGTAATCAGTGTTAAATACATTCCAACAGGCCAGCAGATTGCTGATTTGCTCACAAAAGGACTTCCTGGACCAGCATTTGATTTTCTAACTAACAAGCTTGGACTTATTAATATTTATAGTCAAGCTTAAGGGGGAGTGTTGACAGATCAGATAAAATCAAATCTGATTTGATTTAGTATTCCAGCTATTAGGATTTAGAATTTTTTTTTTTTTTTTTGAATTCAAATAAAGTCAGATTGTATGTGATATCAATCTGCCATGATCCTAGGAGTTTATATAGGATTTTATTGTTAGACTTTTGTCTGTTTTCAGTTAAATTATATCTGTTTTCAGTTTCATATCTGTGTACATTCAACAATGTCAAACCTTTGCAATAATCACCTTACCAAATTGTGCTTTATGTTACAGTCCGTTATCCCTAGCATGTTCCTGAACCTAATTTCTTTTATAATTTCCTTATGCCGACTCTTCAAATTATAAACAACTGAATGAAGTCTTGACGGGGAGCATCTGAGTATCTATAATTGAGACGCGCCTCATGTTACTCTTGCCATGTTTCCCATTTTTTATCTAGTGCACAAACATACAAGCCTATCCATATAGCAACTGGGACAAACACATCAGTAGTGTAAGCCTAGAAAACTAAAACAATAAACCTAATTTTATATCCAAATAATGCTAAATTAATTATTCTATGTCAAAATTAAACATGCTTAAAACAAATCTGTCATGGGCATTTCATCAAATATTTCATAAATGTATGATATATTATAGAAATCAACCTGAACTTTGTGCATAAGATTTAAACAATATCTTCTTCTAGGATTAGTCCTATCAACCCTGCCTTGCATTGAAATGGAGATGTTAAAAAAAATCATATTACATACCTCAATTAAGATCAAATCTGGAAATACTTATGCCCTCATGATGACAACACTTTCAGCAGCTCCACAAGTACCCAACTAAAAGCCTATGATTCCTTCGTCCACTCGGATTTCACAGCTTGATTTTCAAACAAGTTCATTGTCGTTTCTTCAAAGCTCCTTTAAATTATATGCAAAACCAGATGGGATGAGATTTTGTGGGGGAGACCGAGAGAAACGACATATATTCCTTCTCCAAGACCTCGAATTTTTTTTTAATAAAACATTCTATGAGTACTACAAGTTCCAAACCGATAACGAATTTTGTCAACATTTTTCCCCCTCACCCGTTACCCCTTCTCTCGAACCATTGGATCGTTTGACATGCTTTATAAAGCGATCGGACGTCTTATAGGCCAGGAGGGACCAAGTCCCTCAAATTAAACCAAGGGACTGAATTGGAGCTAAAAAAACAATTCTAAGAGTCTATAATAAGACAAACAATGATAAAAACCAGGTTTTGTAGAGCTATATTGATATTGAGATGGACTTGCAGAGTCAGAGTTTCAGTAAAGTGAAAATAAAATTTTGAGAAATTTAAGTGTATAATGAATATTTAAATTTTGATTAAATAAATATTTATTTTTTAAATTTTATAGTGAAAAATTCAGATATATATATTTATATTTATATTTGAAATGTACTAAATATATAATTTTTTATACTTATATAAATATATATACCGAATATTTTACTAAAACATTTGATAAAATAATATTTACTTAAATTGGAACTAAAATTTATTCATATTTTTATAACTTTTAAATTTTTGTGGGGTCTAATAATATTATTTATTTTATTTTATTGTGGTGGCTAATGAGAGCCTTTATATTTATTTAATACCAAATATATCTAACTTACAAAAGGAATTAAAATACTGAGTGGGGCTCTAGCCTCACCGGATCTTAATTGCCTACGTCACTAATTAGTAGGTGGTCCTGCAAATTGAAAATTATTATTTGGAATCAGATTCGTTGAGGAGAAAAGAAAAGGCAATTAAGGAAAAAGAGTTCACATATTTCTTTTCCTTGCCCTTTCTTAATCCAATACCAGTTGAGCTATGTTAAAAAGAAAAAAAAAAAAAAAAAGAAAACCGCATTGCTTTCTAAACTTGTTGATAACAATTTTATAAACATACCGGAGTCCATAAATTCTAAATGGTCTAGTTAATCCAAAAAAGATACACAAAAAAAGCCTTGTGAAAATTGGATTACTATATATATACAATGAGAAATCCAAAGATCAGCATATTTTTTCAAGAGATTATGTTATTTTGTACCCTGCCAATAAAAAAGAAAATAGTATTATGGAAGAGTTTCTTCGATTTCAAGTGGTACGCCAGGAGTGGGCTCTAGCACCCGCGAGTCTGGTAATTCCTTACACAAAAGTTCCTGCAACGAATAAACATTTCCAGCTCTAGATCTTCCAATTCCATGAAAACATAGACGTGTTTACGAAGCAAAGAATTGCAAACACGAGGAAAGATTCAAGAAATGAGCAAAGTTGGGAGGAAACAGCTACAACTTTAACATGATTCTTTTTTGCAAGATATATAGGATAGAAGTAGTGCCAAGTAGATCAAACAGCTTCGCTACATACAACTAAGAATATTATAAACTTTATTCTAAGAAAAAAAAAAGAATATTATAAACTTGCATGTACATGCTAAATCTCGAATTTTCACCCAACTTATCAAGCTCATTATCCATTATGCCTTTGGTACAAATAGAAACTAGATAAGTACCATCAAGGGCTTCTAAGTCATGTTGGGAACTCTAGAAACATCATGGCCAAGGAAATTCAAACATATTTTCCTATCAGCTATTGCAGTTCCTAAAAAACAAAAGAAAATGAATTCGTGTTACAATGTGAAAAGGTCCCTTAAATATTCTTGAAGCCCATGGTGTTAGCTAACTTTACAATTTACCGTCTACATTCTATATCTTCAAAAGTCCATCACGCCTAAATTAATAGTTTATTAGCATTGCATAAAATAACACCAACCTTAAATGATTGTATTGTCCCCTCAGCCTGAATTATACTAGCCAGAAGCCCTTTGCTATCCAGGTCTCCGTTTTTCATTGGAACAACGAACCTACGAGAAGTCATATGTCAGTATAATTAACCACCATGAATATACCTACAAATTTCGCTTGCTTCAAATTGAGGGTGAAACAGTTACGTACTTGGCTTGCAGCAGTTTTGCAAGTTGAACTGCATCTTCTTGTCCTGAGACCAAAGTAAAATTTGGCAAGAGCTGCTTTATGACTGGTGTGATGACAATATCAGCCCTTTCTTTCTCAAGAAAACTCTTGTTATACACGCAGTGAGGTTCATAGTAAAGAGTCAATTGGTCTCTTGGAGAAGTAACAAGATACCTGGAAACGTAATTACACAACAATTAAGATGTGACCAAAATTCCACTCCACGTTTTATATCAAATTGAAAACGCTTAAAAATTTAACCTTCCTTGGAAAGCGACTTCATATCTGAACAGACTGACCACATATTAAATAAAAAATAATGACTTCTGTTTAAAGAACCAAATAATAACTTATTCTACATAGGACTGTTGCAATACCTACTCAGCCAAGAATATGATTTTCGATCTAAAACCTAAAATTGAATTTAGCTCTAAGTATTCGTGTGCGCAGAAAAAAATAAATATACAAATAAAATAATGAACACAAATATTTAATGTGGTTTGGCCAATATTGTTTACGTGTATGGGAGACCACAAAGAAGCGTTTTATTAAGAAAGATACTAATAAACTCTTAATTTTCACTCCCAGAAAACCCCAACAGCTCAATCCACTCACCTGAAAGTCCCAAGAGTACTATGATCAAGTTGCATTGTGGCTTCCTCAACTTCCCTTGTTCCCTTTCATAATTTGGCCTTGTATAGAGCTTTAGAATATACTAGTCCCAATAGCAATTGGAATACTTATTCTAATAGAATTCCCTACATTTACATATTCTATTAAGAGTTCTACTTGTTTTACCCAACCTAGTCCTAAAATTACCCCCACTAATCTTATCCTAGTTGAATTAAGAAACCTTTGATCAACGGCCAGTTAGCCACACCAACAAGAGGGATGAATACAAGAGTAGTAGCATTCATTAAGACTACAATTCACTAGGATATGAACCTTCAAGAACTTTAATAAATAAAAGCATGAAACTTTACCCATTTTCAGGACGCTGCCAAGGTGGACCAAGAACTGGCCCTGCAGTAGCTTGAACTCTAACTTTATTACCATTACTTGCTTCAATTACAGAGTTCTGACCAGGTTCTAGATATGTGGTCTGGGAAAACATGAAATTATAGGTTTCAAATAGAATTAGGAAATGACATAACATGAAAACTTAAAACAAAACTAACAGTTCTTATCAGGCATTAAGCATTGAACATGAAAATCAAAATAGTTTAAAGCTATGACGGTAAACCAGACATGGTTTCATTTCCATAAGTATCCCCAAGTAAGAGGGGCATCTATAACTAGAGAATCAAACCTTCAGGAGAAATAAAACATGCAGCGAAGATTACTACAAAGTACACGTCTAATATCCCGCATTATTTTCTAAGTAACAACTTCCTAAGAACTCCAATTACAACCTCCTCATCATAACAAAAAGCAAATGACGCAATTTCTCTCTTAGCAAGAGCTAAAGGGTTGAAGAAATTATAAGAAAATGTGTACTGAAATTTCATTAATTCATAAACAAACATTAAATCAGTTATCATGCGATTATTTCACATCACAATAAGAAGGATTATGAACGATTGATATTAGTTCAAAGTATGTAGCTCAGAAAAATGATAAAAGAAAAGTTACTAAGCTGAGTACTTACGCTGCTAAAGAGGGGATCAAGCAATGTCTTGGCATTGGGAGTTGCTATCACTTTAAGATTCGGGTACTTACTAGACAGGGGCTTTAAAGTCTTCAAATGGCAGTGATCATCAAGGCTTTGAGTAATCAATAAGCAATCAATTTCAGGAAGATCTCTTAGCTGCATCAAAGTTTAAAACAATTAGAACAAACTCATCCATTTTGGGATACATTTTTTTTATCACAAAATAAGGACGAAAGATCACCATAGAAAAAGCAGCTCAAAAGTGGAAGTACCTGAAAATTATTCAAGAACTTCTTGGCAGCATCATAAAGCCAGGGGATTCCAAAATCTAAATTACCCACCAAGATTGGATCAACCAATAATGTCAATCCACCAACTTCCCACAACCAACTGTTCCCCTAAACCATCAAATTTTCGGACTTAATTAACAAAATCCTTCCAAATTAATCAATTTTAAGAAAGACCCAGATCACTAAAAGGAAAACCCACCTCCAAGTAAGTGAGTTTGAACACATCAGTGCCAGAAGGACTCGACCCAGTTACGCTTTCTTGAGAAACGACGGCAGAAACAGCGCCACTCAACCTGCAACCGAAAGAAAACGACAGTTTCAGCTCTCACTTTCTTCCTGAAAAGCGTAAGTGTAGAAACGCATACATACGTGGGAGTAAAAACCTGAGCTTCGAGGAGTCAAAACTTGAGCAAATTGGCTTAGTTTTTGTGGCTCTGGTACTGAGAAAACAGAGAGAGTGAGGTGAAGGTAATAAAGAAGTGGATAAGGGTCTTCTTGTTCTGGAAGGTTTGGACGAGAAAGCAAGAGAAATGCCTGGAATGGCAGCCATCGATGGCTCAAGTTTTCGCTTTTTGGCTTCTGAAGTTCTGATTTTTTCGAGTTGGAGATCCCTCTCGACTCGGTTAGCTTGATGGTACGTAGTGAATCTTAGTCATTCGTTTGCGTTTTTGGAGGAATGGATTTGATTTTGCCACTTGGGTAGCGACAAAGCCACTATTTCTAGTTATAAGTTTTTAATGTGGAGGCTCAGAACGTGACACTTGGATACATGGACCTCGAGTTTGAGTTGACGTGGCCTACTGGGATGGACGAGATTAAAAAGGAGATTAATGGCGTAAAAGGACAATCGCTTCATGGTTTTCCATGCATGTGGTAATAATGAAATCGTATTGCTTTTTTTTTTTTTTTAATTGATCACATATTCACGTATCTGACATTAAAAAAATAGTGTAAAATAGTGACTTTTATGTTAAAAATCTTAGATGGGTTATTTTAAAAATAATTGAAAAATCTTGGATTTTAAAATTATTTAATTAGAATGATACAATTTTTAAAAAAATTTAAAAAATTATTATTTTTTATTAATTGACGAGATAATTAAAATAACTGATTGAATTAATTAGTTACCTTACATCAAGTAGCTAGATTAGTTACTCTGAATAACCTAAATGATTACCTCTAGTAATATTGAATACTAAGTTTAAAGAAAAATGATATTTTTCAAAGTATTTAGTAAAAGAATTATTGTTTTAAAAAGTCTTTCTAAATTAATTCGAAGTTTTCAAAAGATTCAGTTCATTTGAGATTTTTCAAATTTTAGTACTTGCGGCCTGGAATTTTGTAACAATCCCCTAAAATTATTGAGGAAATTTGAATTTTTTTATTTTTTGTAATTTTTCAAAAAAATTAAAAAATCTTTGATTTTGAAATTATTTGAAAAATTCTGGATTTTAATTAAAAATATATCATTTTTAAAAGTATTAAGGAAAATACCATTTGTTATTAATCATGAGATTTCTTTTTTGATAATGTTAAAGTTACAAACCTATCAAGTTATCTTAAATAACTAGATTGGTTACTCTAAGTAGCTAACCGGTTACCTCGAGTACAATTAAAAAATACTAATTTTAAAGAATTATATTTTTATAAATATTTATTAAAAACTATTACCTTTCTAAAATAATTTTAAAAGTGATATTTTCTAAATAAATCTGGAATTTTAAAAAAAAATCAACATAATTTTCAATTTTTGGTACTTTAGGTTTATAATTTTGTAAGAGGCCCAAAGTATTTGATCAACAATTGTAGTCCAATTTGAATTGGACCATAGAACTTTTCTGGGCCCAATTTTTACCCGCCTTGTCCATTTTATCGTGTTATTTCGTCCTTACTGAACAACAAAACAAATTACTATCACTAGAAAAACAAATTAAAGACAAAACTAGATTAAACTCCTTTAGAGCCAATGAATGGAATATGTAGCAGTATCAATGCTAATGAAATAATTAATTCCGAAAAAGAAAACGTAAAAGAAAAAAACGGTAAATAAATCATTTATGAACACGTTGCCTGAAGTTTCCTAGGAAAACGTTTTTTTCTCCTTGACTTTAAGAAAAAATACATAAACCGGCCACGTACGTTATCTCCAAAATTACAAGAAGGCCATCTCAAGCAACTTTAGAACCTGGTTTTGATTTTTGAGGTACGTCAAGAGGGCTCTCTCCGTCCAAATTCTCAAGAGTACTGCACTCACAGTAGAAATCAAAACCCAAAAAATTATGAAGAGATATATTTTAGATGTATTATTATTATGTTTTTATTATATATGTAGACTTGCAAATATATTAAACAAAACAAAGCATGGTAACAAAAAAGAAGATTGATTAATATATGGATAAAAAAAAGTACTTATACATAGATAAAAAAAATTTTGAAGAAAAAAACCTTACTGAATTAGCAACTATATATATATATACCTCACCATATCGACATGCAAAATGGAATGGTGTTCTTCCATCTGAATTTTTCTTATCTTTGTCAATACCCGAAGCTAAGGCATTCTTCAGACCCTAAAGAACCAAAAATACAAAAAATTGTAATTTGGCATTTTATCCAAAAATGAACAAATTATATCAAACGCATGCAAAAAATAAAATAAAGTAAAGTAGGAACCTCATTGTAATTGTATTCACTTTAGTATATGAAACTAATTAATAACGCAATATTGCATAGCCATATATTATCAGATATAAAAACATTGTATATCAAACTTTCCAATATTTTATAAAGAACAATCTTGAGATATAATAAGGATTTATCATATTTAGATATTTATCCCCTCGGATTTTACTATTCTATTTTTATATTTTATGAGTCACTCGACTTTGAAGTTTTATTTTACAGAAAAAGTTCATTGAAAATAAAATTGATTGAACAATTTCTTTTAAATGATTCCAAAAATAAATAAATAAAGAGAAAACCGATGTCAATTGTAATGCCAAAGACCATAAAGCCAGCTTTGGTGTAGTGCAACTGCACATGTCCTTGCACCTAAATCAATTTATAAATGGGACTTATTATTTTTGTTAGTGTATATATTGATAAGACATTCTTTAGCTTGTTTCAACTATAAATATATACATAATATGTACCTCCACGTTAGCAAGAGTAGCAGTGTAATGAACAATTGATTCATCATTATCCGTTCCCACATCATGAGCTTGATTATCAGCACAGTTAACTTGATCTCCTGGATCGACATAACCTGAAGCCTTGTGAAAATCCAAATCCTGATCAACCAAGTACCTGCCATGGCAGAATTCTTCTTTGTTTATTTGCAAAATGTAACGCAATTAATTTTCTCGTTCTTTAAATTTTTCTGTTTTTTTTTTATTATTTTGAAATCATTGTTAGCCAAGTTTTATGATCTTAACATGTGAACAAGGAACAACACAAAGCCAAGTTTTATGATCTTAACATGTGAACAAGGAACAACACAAAGCCAAGTTTTATGATCTTAACATGTAAACAAGGAACAACACAAATAACCTGATCACCGTTGTGCAGCGGAAACACAACTAATGCAAAAATCCAAAACGAATCTAGGTTATGATGCAAAAATCCAAAATAAATGAGAAAAGAGGTAAAAACAAAATTATGGAAATAAGAAAGATCCTCACTAATAGGGAACTAATTTTGAGATAATTAAAACCAATTACAGAAAGTTTTATTTATAATCAACTGTAGATCCAAAATATTCATACACAAACAATGTGGGACAAAACGCAAAACAATTACAAAAGCTAACAAGCCAAATTCTAACAATCTCCACCTTGGCGAGTTAGTAAGTCCCACCCAAATTTCCTAATTTCCTGTATCCTCTATCTATTACAGCAACTCCACTTTATGAGCGAAAATACGCCATCAAATTTGTAGAATGTTGGTCAAATCTAAATACTGATTGAACTTGATTGATGTAACCACCTTGATCATTATTTCTATAAGATTCTCAACAGTCCCAATCTTCTGAAGTAGTATCTTTCTTTCATCAATAATCTCTCACACAAAGTGATGTTGAACATCAATATACTTCGTACGTATGTAGTGTACTGGATTCTTCGCTAAGTGAATGGCACTCTGACTACCAGAATAAATACATACATGTTTCTAAACAACTCTCAGCTCTTCCAGTATTCCTTGTAATCAAAGAGTTTCCTTCATAGCCTCTATAATTGCCATGTATTCTACCTCTGTAGTAGACAAAGCAACTGTAGATTGTAAAGTAGACTTCCAACTGATTGGTACTCTTGCAAATATGAATATTTATCCAGTAGTTGAACGACGTTTATCCAAGTCACCAACGTAATCAGAATCAACATAACCAACCACACATTGACCAAGTCTATCATCCCGCTCAAAAACTAAACTAATATCTACAGTCTTAAATAAGTACCATAGAATCTATTTCACAGCTTGCCAATGATCTTTCTCCGGATCATGCATATACCTGCTCATAACTCCAACTGCATGTGAAATGTCAGGTCTCGTATACACCATCACATACATCAAGCTACTAACTGTATTTGAATACGGAACTTGTGACATGTACTCTCGCTCTGCATCTATACTTAGAGACAAAAACACACTAAACTTGAAATGAGGAGTAAGCGGTATACTAATAGGTTTTGATTATTCAGTCATACCAACGCATTGTAATACTTTCTTCAGATATTATTTCTAAGTCAAACTAACCTTGCCTCTCCCTCTATCTTTGCTAATCTCCATACCGAAAATCTTCTTCGTTTCACCGAGATCTTTCATTTCAAACTCTTGATTCAACCAAATCTTCAACGTCTCAATTTCTTCTTGATTTTTCGAAGCTATCAACATATAATCAACATACAAGATTAGATAAATGAAAGACCCACCTCGGAGCTTGCGAAAATATATGCAACTATCAAACTTGTTTCTTGTGTAGTTCTGACCCATCTTAAACTAATCAAATCACTTGTACCACTGCCTTGGCGATTGGTTCAGCCCATAAAGCGATCTTTTCAATTTGAAAACCTAATTTTATTTTCCAGTAATCTTGAATTCTTTTGGCTGAGACATAGATTTCTTCTTCTAAATCACTGTGTAAAAATGTAGTTTTCACATCCAATTGAACTAATTCAAGATCCAACTATGCTACCAAAACTAACAAAATTCTAATGGAGAAATGTTTAACAACTGGAAAAAATACCTCATTGTAATCAATTCCCTCCAATTGAGCATAGTCTTTCACTACCAATCTTGTCTTGAAGTGAACATCATTCTTATCGAGAAATCCTTCTTTCTTTGTATATACCTATTTACACCAAATTACCTTCTTGTGACTCGATAGTTGAGCTAGCTCTCAAGTTTTATTCTTCTGAAGAGACTGCATTTCTTTCTCCATTGCTTTCTCCCACTGTTCAGTTTCTGAACTTTTGATTGTATCTTTGTATATGGAAGGAACATCATCATCTATAATGGGAAATGCATAGGCCACCGTATCAACAAATCGAGCAGGTTTACGAATTTCATATCTCGGCTTATTATATGTAATTAATTCTTGCTATTGTTAAGGGTCTTGGGTTGGAACCTCTTTATCATCTTCATTGTCCTCCTCTACCAATGGAGTATTACCACTATTTTTAACAATATTAGCTGGGACTACTGTTATTATTGTCTCAAACTCTACATGCTGTCGACTAGACTCCATATATTATGGAATACTAATAGTCTTCTCTTGGTCTTTTGTTACCTTCTTTAACATGGTAGACTCATCAAAAGTAATATCCATGCTAAATAAAATCTTCCTCGAGCTTAGATATCCATAAATAATGTTTTCTTGGCTTTCGGATCCAACTTGGATTCTTTCACATGATAGTAGGCAATGGAATAAATACATGTACAGAATCATAGTCACTAGCAAGTTTTCCAGACCATACCTCAAGAGGGGTTTTTCTCTAATCGCAGTAGATGATAAATGATTAACGAGATGACACGCATATGTAATTGCCTCAATCCAAAAAGTTTTGCCCAACCTAGCATTGGATAACATACACCGAACATTCTCCAGTGAAGTCTGTTTTTTGCATTCTGCCACCTCATTTTGCTGTGGTATTTTTCAGACTGTAAAGTGACGTACAATACCTTCAGACTGGTAAACTTCCAAAAATGGATCACTTATATATTTTCCACCGTAATCTAATCGAAGTCATTTGATTTTTCTACCCGTCTAAGTCTCAATCATCTTTTTCCATTTAAGGAAAACTTCAAGAACATCATCTTTATCAGGTCTTCCCTTCGAACGAAATCTATCCTTTTTATCCTGCTTACAGCTTTGAATGTGTCCCCTTACTATTAGCGCTTATGCTGAAATATCCCTATTTTTCTTCTAATCTTTCTTTCGAATCTCATTATTGTACAATGCAGCACTCACTTTATCGAAGGATAATTTTTTCTTCTCACGAAACAACATAATATAGAGATGATCTAACTCATCAAGAAGGGACTCAATTAACAATATTGCTTTACCATCATCTTTGATAGTTTCATCCAAATTCAACAAATCTGCTATCAACTAGTTGAAAGTATCAATGTGGTCACTAATAGTCGTACCAGGCTTCAATTGGAGGTGGAAAATTCTCTTCTTCAAGTATAGCTGGTTCTTATTGCTTTTCTTTATGTACTTGTTCTCAAGCGCCTTCCACAACTTACTTGTAGAAGTCTTCCTCATGAATGGAGACTTCTGTTCTCTACAAAGACATGAGCGGATTGTACCACAAGCTTGACGATTGATCCTCTCTCATTCTTTATCGTCCATTTTTTCCAGTTTCGTCTCTTCTAGAGTAATATCCTAATCTTGTTGACATAAACCATCTAATACCTTGCACTGCTACAAGCCAAAGTTATTTCGGCTATCAAATTTCTCCACATCAATTTTTGCACTAGTTATAGTCTTCGTCTTTGCCAACGTTGATGAAAATTCTGACATTTCTGCTAATATTTCATATAGCTACTAAACAAAGCTTAGGGCGAATCTGCTGCTCTGATACCACTTGTTGATCAGTAGAAACAACTCCTCCAAATGCTTATATTTAATGCTAAGATAATATTAAATATAAACTATCAACTAGCTACTGAAATTAACATAAGTAAAAAATGGGCAAAAAATACTAAATACAAAAATGAAGGAAACACAAAATTTTGTGAAGTTTGGCAAATTATCTACGTTCTCAGAATGTTGCTGACCACTTCACTAACTTCAAATAAGAAGAATTACAAAATCTAGGCTATAATGTAAAAATCCAAAACAAATGGGAAAATGGGTAAATACAAAATTATGGAGGTCCTTAAGAATAAATGTCCTCACTAATAGGGAACTAATTTTAGGATGATTAAAACTAAATACAGAAAATTTTATTTATAACTAACTGTATACCCTAAATATTCATAACAAATAATATAGAACAAAGTGCAAAACAATTATAAAAATTAACAAGCTAAATTCTAACAATTACAGCAGCAGGATATGGGTCCCCGTAAATGCTTGCCAGTTTCTATATAGAGTGCTCTATGTTTTCTAAATTGGATAAACGCTGAGGAAGAATCAATGGTAGAGTATATGTTATTTACAGTGCATGTGTAACAGTTTAAATAATATATTTTATACAAGCAATGCATGCTTCGTTTTCCACATGTTACAATTTTTCTTTTCTAACATATATATATATATATATATATGAATTGGGATTATTTAATTTTTAATTAATGTTAATACTTTTGGTGTTATGATACTTGGAATTATTCATATATACAGAAGTATATATAAATGGAGGTTTAGAGACGTTAATAACTGAAAAATAAATAGGACAAATATTCCGCAAACAAAAATAAAGGAGAATTTTTATACAACTCAATTGATAATATGTTTTTTTATTTATTAGTGCCATAATTTTTAATAGGTGTTTAATCATGAATGTGGCACGGTTGGCAACCCTAATTTTGGTAATAATATTTTTGTCAAATGCAATATTGCTAACATTAATTGTAAATGAAAAACAAAATACTTATTGAAAATTTCTCTATATAAATATACATTTATTTTTTAAAAATATATATAGATAGTTTGGGAATTTTTTTTTTTAAATCTGCAAGCAAATCAACTTACCCATTAATGGGAAATTCAAACAAACTCAAAAAATCGATTTCATAGTTTCGGTGGCTAAGATTCCGAAAATAACATTTCATAAACCAAGGTAAAACACACATAGAGTATATTATTGTATATGGTCATATTAAAAAATTAATGGCTATCATTTAATGGGTTGTTGGCAAAAAAAAAATTTCCATCTTCAATTATATTTTGTACATAGATAAAACATAATTCGTGCAAAATACGTTTCTAAATTTTTACAAAAATCATAATTAGAGTCTGTATATTTATATATTACCTGATTTCCATTGTTGTGGTAAAAAACAGGATATCTTGTCATCTTTTCAGCAATTCTAGTAACAGCATGATCTTTTTCTAGACGGTCAGCTAGCTCTTCGATGCTTGGATCCTGCAAATAAAATTATATATATATATATATATATATATATATATATATATATATATGCACCAATCCAATAGGTATCCAATAGGTGTATACCTATTGGATTGGCAAATAAAGAATATACAGTGGAGATCCTTGTGCCAAAATTAAATCAATTCCCAATTTTTATATTTAACTTTTGAATTGAATATTCTAATAATGTATATTTACGTATAAATTAAGATGAGGAAAATCTCAATATAACTGCTACATACACTTAGGCGCAGGCTGGTCATGGTACCGGTGGCTATATTCATGGTTGACATGGCAGAAAAATAAGTTCTTGTCAGGAAGCGAAGTGGAGTAGTGGCCATTGAGAGACCAAACTCTAAAGTCTACTAAAAATTTATACAAATATTGTAAAACCCCTTAAAAATGGTAAGAATAAAATAATCTTTTGGCTCAATTTTTTTTCAAAAAAAAATTAATAATAGTATTATATATTTAAAATTCGAATTTTGGACAAAAATATGAGAATATTTGATAGAGGGACTAAATTATAAATTTGAAGGATTAATTTCAAAGAAAAATTGAAAACTAGGGACTTATGTGCAATTTTTTAAAAAATTACACTGTCCATTTAAGAGCAGACACGTGGTCTACTTATCTCTCTCTCTCTCTCTCTCTCTCTCTCTCTCTCTCTCTCTCTCTCTCTCTCTCTCTCTCTCTCTCTCTCTCTCTCTCTCTCCAAAACACCGAAAAACCAGTGAACTCTGATGAGACACTTCCCAGCATCGACAAGTGCCCCCGCCATCCGTAGTCGATAGTTGGAGACCAGATGATCCTCGCGCCACTGTCCCCACCACCTGACGATGTCCCGTTCGCTGCCGGTGACGCATAGTAGCCGCTAGCTATTTTCTGATGCTGATGCTGATTCTGGTGTTGTTTCGCTGTGAAAATGACCGAGTTTGATTCGTCTCATCATGATCTTTAACGTGGTATATATATCTTGACTCAATATTGTCCGGATTGAATTTTACCAACTCCAGATCTACAACATACAAATCGAGGTAATCTAAGCCGTTAGATTTAGATTTTTGTGTCTGTCACCAAATATAGTCAATATATATATATATATATCAAAATGTTTGTTTTCACGAGTACATCACAAAATATGAGGTTTATTTTACGATCTAACGGTCAGATTGAAAATTTCAAAATATAAAACTAAAATAGTGAAGTCTGGTTTAGGGTTTAGATGCTCTTAATATAATGGTGAAATCTAGTTCACGATTTGAAGTTCCGATTAAAAATCGAATTTTCAAACCTATAGATCAAAAGGGTTAAAAACGACGTCCGATCCTCTAAAAGACGTCAAACTTTTTCCATTACCCAGTAATATTTTTTGGACCTTCGATTGAGATAAGGATTCGATTACTTGATTCTCAAATTAGTTTAATTTTGATTTTCACATATTTTGAAAAAATATGAAATTTTGTAAAATAATTCATAAAAATGTGATTTAAATCTGTTTTGACCTGATTTGAGAGATAAACTGCTTGGGAGGCATGTTACATTGGTTAGCGTATCATATATACTATTTTGAACTATTCTGTATGACATTAGATTTTTTGGGTTTTGATAAAAAATGACTGTTATAATGCTAAAATTTTAAAAAAATCTCAAATGATTTTGAGAACTAAAAATGGTTTGATTAAAAAATATTGCATGATTATTTTGTGGTTTTTTGAAAATAGTGCATATTCTTATTTTATCACTCATATAGTATTTGCATGCATTCACACACTTACGCTGCTATCAGACTTACGATATCCTACGTTAGGTGATTGGACTTACACATTGTATTTATGTGGCTCTGACTTACGAGTGATCCACTAAGACACTTCGGATATCATGATTGCATACATGAATATATATTGGGTTGAATAGATGTGTACTTATTTTGATGGATATTTTACAATAGTTTGGAATGTTTAAACTATTGGATTATGATTTCCACTTGGGTTTTGTGAACTGTTTTGAATGGAATACTAACTATGCAAAACCCTCAACGTAAGTATATTTCTTATACATAAAAACTTGTAATCGAATACTTACTAAACATTCATATGTTCACCCTCTACCTCCTCCCACTTTCAAGTATTGGTTTAATTTTTGAAGAAATTGTCTTAGTAGCTTGACAAGCTTTTTTGGCATATGTATGTCGTCCCTATATCTTCATTGGTCGGTTTCTATTCTTTATCACCTCTTTCTTTCTATGTCAAATTTATTTAGTCAATAATAGTATATTACTAAATGGATGTACGGGGACAGTTCTATTATTAAATTGAGTACCTAGAAATACAAATGATTTTACATAAATTATTTGGACATTGCAACTAAGGTTTTAATTTGATTTATTTTACTATAGTTTATGATTTACAAATGTTTCTAAACTAATTAATTAGATTTTTCTCTAAACTTTAAATGAAGGATTTTCCTTGAAAAATTTTTTAAAAATGAAAAGTTTCTTGATTGTGAAATTTGCTTACTTTTAAGAACTAAAATTTAAAATTTCAAGTATTCAATTTCCTGAAATTTTGGAAAAACTACTATTTACCACTGTTTCAACATAAATTTACTAATAGTCACGGTTTTAGATTTTTCGATAGTGATAATTATCCCAAATATTCAAGGCTCTAGTACGATCGCCCATTTGTATTTTTTTTTTTACAAAAAAAATATTATAATTGTTTTTTCCGACTTCATGTGATCAAAATAAAAATAACTAGGATTTTTCTCCCCCAACATAATAAATGACATATACATATATGGTAATTATTTTCTCCCTCACTTAATAGACTTTTTCCTTATTTACCTAATTAAAATAGACAAAGATGTTCTGTCCGGATTTTCCATGAAATTCCATAACCTTTTTATAAGAATATAATAATTTGGAATCTCAAAGTAAAATTAACGACCTTTTATAGAAATTATGTTTAGAGTGAGTCTGTTACTACCCTCTAGTATACACCTCATTTTAATATTTTTTATTATTAAAAAAACTATTAATGAAATTATTTAAGGACATAAATTTTGAAGAAAAAGAATCTATTCATACACTTCTCTTTATATATTGAAAGAAAAAGAATAATGCCAGGTTTCCAAAATTTGTAATACATGTAGCATGTGAAATGGTATTATTCTATTAGTGAATATAATTAATTTATATGTAGTAAGTTTTAATATTGAATAATGCCACTCATAGATTGATGTTAAAAATTGAGTAATAATCTTTGTATATCTAATACCATCAAAAAAAAAAAAAAAGACTTTTACACCTTTTTCTTAAACAAAGTTAGTGAAATAAGATCTAAAAAAAATTATTTCATATTATTATGCAAATCTAAATAACATTTGTATGAGTAATTTTGCAAAGAAGAGTTTGTTAACTTGTCATACCTTGAAATCAATTACACTTGAGAGTCGAGTCCAAAGGATACGGAGATATACTATGCTTTGCACGAGTTAATATTAATATTACATATATTAAACATAATTTATAATTAGGTTCAATGTATTAAAATATTAAAGAATGTATTCGTCTTTATATTTATTTTGATGAAATAAATGTTACATAACTTTTTGTTCGATGAATTAAATTTAATATAAGATCTAATTAATATTAAATTGAATATAATATTATATAAAGCATTAAATAATGTATTTATTTTGATGAGATGAATGTAGTACAACTATTTATTCGATGAACTAAATTTAATATAAGGTATTATTAATATTAAACTAAATATTATATTACATAATACATGTATATATTATAACCAATCATAGCGTGAAAAAATAATAATAGAACCAATTATATCATAAAAATTTAGGAATTTTCTAAAAATTTTTAAAATAGAATGGTGATCATAAAAGCTATCAGAGTTTTTAGACTCTCTCTACTTGATGCTTAATATAACTAAATTTAATATAAAGTATCATTAATATTAAACTAAATATAATGATTAGTTTGGCATTATAGTTTTCCAATATGTTTGAACTCTATTAACGTTATGATAATGTAATTATCCTAAATTGGAAATCATAAAGCTTTAAAATTTCTTATTTCTTTCTTTTATTCTAAATTTTTTTTTCTTTCTTTTATTTTTTTTGTTAGAAATCTATTCCCAATCTTTTCAGTGTACATCGCCATTTTGATTTTATTTTACAATCAATTCTTCAAGTTTTAGCAAATCTTCCGAAAGAAAAATATAATATTTTCAAATATATAATAGGAAGAAATAAGATACAAATTTAGTTCATCGTTCCTTATTTCTTCCCTGGTGAGGAACAACTATATTTATCTATATTTTATCTTCTATATAAGTTATCGTATATAAGTAAGTCTTCATTTCTACGAGAGTTTTTGTTTTGACTTTTGTCCATAATTTAAGAGGATGAGTTCATAAATTTAACATAAGTTGATTATCTTTGATGATTATAGTAATGTTGTTTAATTTTCAAATTATGGATTTAAAAATCATGAATAAAATTGATTTTATTTTTAAAAATTACTTTTATATGTTGTATTTTGACATTTTATTTAGTTTATACCTTGTATTTTAATTATTATCAATATTGATATTTAAATTTAATATTATTATAAATTTATATTCTTAATATTAATTTAAAATAATTAATTTATCAAAGTAATTTAGTAGATTTATTCTCGAAACAATTTTTTTTTTTTAAATTTTAAATGATATTTTAGTATGTTAATAATAGCTGAAACACAAAAATAATAATAATAGTGAGTAAAAGTAAAAAATATAAAAGTAATATTATTAATTTTCTTTTTTTTAAGAGAATGAAAGAGAGAGGGAAAGGGTCCACTCGGAAAAAAACAAAAGAAGAAAGGGAAAAGAAAACGCAGCGTTTTTGGCGACCAATCAAGAAGCACCAGCAAAGTGTACAGTTTACAGAGCCTTTTCCCCGAATATACGAAAGGTAAGCAATGTTTTCTTCGTCCTTCTTCCTCTTCATCAAGGCCAAAAACAAAACCCCAAAACCAGTGGTATACTGGAGCGGAGACTCTCCTCCTCCCCTTCTTCGACCTCTGTAAACCCTCCATTTTCTTCCAGAGCCTTCTTCTTCTTCCTCTCGATTTCACTTGCATTTCCAATCTAGAAGCTTCAATTCACGCCTTCTTCGCCAGACCAGTAATGGCGGAGAAGCAGCTGATCGTCGCCGTCGAAGGAACCGCCGCCATGGGCCCTTACTGGCACTCCATCGTCTCCGATTACCTTGAGAAAATCATCAGGTTCATCGCTTCTCCTCCATGGCTTTTTCTTTCTGAAATTGAAATTTGAGACTGTACTACTCCGCATGAGGTTCTCCCTGATCTGAATTCTGATTGATTTTTCTTTTTTAATTTTGGAAAATTTTGGTGTCTTGCGTTATTTGGCTTGTTTGATTGATGGGAAAATATGGGAAGTGGAAGATGATTTTTTGAAATTTTGATGTTGTACTGGAGAGAGAAACGGGTTGTTTGGGTGTTATGTTTTGTTAGCTTGCTTTGAAATGTATTACGTATTACAGAAATTCTATTTGACCTACTCGAAAAATGCTCCACTCTGTTTTGAAATTTGTTCTTGGGATAATGCAATTTTGATCCAATTTTGCATCCTTATTATATGAGTGAATCTAAAAACGGTTTTCCAAAACCCTGATTGTGTATTACCCTATAATCCTGTGTGGATGGAGTTTTATATGGTTTCAACTAAAGATTGAAATTGCTATAATAATTGTTGGCCAACTTGGCTTAGTGTTGGACGTGGGAAAAAGAACTGTAAAGTAGTTGAATTTTATCTCCCATGAGGGTTAGGTTGATTGTCCAGCCCATGGTTTGCTCCCATGAGGTCTGGGTTCGATTCCTTATGGGGACCTACCTTGCAGTATGCTAGAGTTTCCTGCCTCCCAAAGATTGTACGGTTCAATGGGAGGACAGGTACTAAAAAAAAAATAGTTGAATTGTAACGAAAACTTACTTGTGATCTCTGTGCACGATAATGATGCGGAGCAGGCAGCCTTTATCGAAGTTAAAAGCTTGATACTTCGGTTAATGCTAGTTGTTGGAGTCACTTTATTTTCCTAATTTGAGTTAGAAGTTGCGCTGGTGGATAACTTAAAACTGTTTGCCCATTGACCTGCTATGGCAATGAAGGTCTTCTCGTTAAATATTGCATTTTACGTATGAATTTACATGTAATACATACATGCTTAACCATTAATTTCCTTCCATGTGTTGTATATATTGCGCCTGTCTTGGAGTTCAGTCAACTAATTATTGGCTTTACCTAGATTGTCAGTGTTATACAAAAGCAGTCCTAGTTCAATTAGTTGGGAGGGCCACCATACGACATGAGTGCCCCATCTTTTAGCATTGACCTATCACATGTTCTTTCATTGGAAAGCAATTTGATCATCACTTTTCAACTGCTTTTGACTCTGCTATTGTGATACTATTCAAGTTAGTCACACTCTAATAGGGGTTTTTAAATTGTTAAAAATTTACATGTGCTAAAAAATGACCTTGATTGTATAAGATGGAGATTTTTACATGGCATTGCAGTCTTCATAATTTCTTTTAGGTAACCAACATTGTCAAAAAGTTTCGAGTTCTTCTCACTATTTCAAATTCTGAATCATGCTAAAGATATTCGGCTAAATACTACGAGATTTTGATGTGGTAGTTTTACAATAATTGTTGCATTTTTATGGTTCCCTGTTATAATACTTACTATTAAGGTGTGCAATGAGGTGTCAAAACTTCTGATGAGGTCTGGACAGCTTAACCAGGCTGTGCTTGTGAAATCTTGTTGCATGTGAAGTTGCCTAACCAATAATATGTTTACAGTTGCAGTGCTATTTACAAATTAGAACTATTTGTTTGTAGCATTCTCCCCCCCTCTCTTTCCTCACAGGCAGAGTTCTTTTCTTTCTACTATGGCCTTAGCTTATAAGGTTTTCTCGTCACCCTGTTATGTAGTTTTGCACTGTTCACAACATTGTCAACTTTGTAGATTTTATACTGTGTTTTATCTTTCTATTAAATATAGGGTTTTATCAATCAATATAGACACATTTGCCATGAATATATATTCTCATATCATAGGTAATAATCCTTTCACATGTACATCTTGACATAAATTTATTGATTGCATTTTGTTTTTACTATCAGTTGATTGCTTAATTTTGTAGTTTCAAATTTTGAAACAATCAAGTGATCCAATGATATGACTTTTAAGAATTTCAATTATGCTTAGACTTTTTCAGTAGGAATTTATTATTGGTTTTGTTCTCTGATTTTGTCGTTCTAAATAATCTGGAACTGTGTCTTTGACACAATTCTCACGTTCCAAGGAATTTGTGTACACATATTGAATTTTATTTTGCTTATATTTCCCATATATTTATTTACGTGGTGCTATTTGGTTTGCGAGCAAAATTAATACTGCATAAAAACAGGCTATTGAACAAACCAAACATTCAAAAGGTCATCATTTGTTACTTTCTTTAAACTTAGTTGACATTTTATGCATACTGATATATGTTATTATCCTTGCAGGTACTTCTGTGGCACTGAATTTAGTGGCCAGGTCTGTTTTTCCTTTTCTCGCTTTAATTATATTACTCTATGTCCCACCATGTAAAAAACTTTCTTGAATTAGGAACTATGCATTTCCATATTTGTGACTTAAGCAGAATTGTAGGCCAAGCATGCTATTGTTAGACGATCTTTTGGCACTGAGGACTGCAATTTAAGTGTTTTGTGTTTAGGTCCTTATCTTTCCGTTGTACTCCACCAAAAAATCATGTTAGGACTTGAGCTCTGACATGGAAACTGCCTTGAGATTGAACCATTAACTACCCATGCTGAAAGTCTTATGTGTTTACTTATTTTTCTTTCTGTGTGTGCATGTCAACCAGCTTCTTTTTTGTTCTATATGCTAGAAATACTTATTTATACGTGATAAACTCACCTTTGTGGTTCACTTTTTCTATTCCGTTTCAAAGAAGTTTTTGATCTACATAAGAAACTAGTTTTTATTACTTTTATTTTTTTTTAAGGCATACATTAGGAACCAGGTTGAGAAAGAAGAATAAAGGAATGAAAAAAAGACTTCTAACTGTCCTTATAAAAAGTCTCTTTATATATATATATATATATATATATATATATATATATATATATTTGTATGTACATTCTATTTATGAATTAAAAAAAAGAAGACTTCTAAGTGTCTTTATAAAACGTCTCTTTATATATACGTATACACATTCTATTTATAAATTGACAAGCTTTAGAATCTCCTTGCAACTTTATCAATGATGAACAACAAATCACTAGGGTTAAGAAGGAGCCGAAAAAATGTTTCTTCTTGAGTTATCTATTTATGGTTTAGAATTAAATGCATGCATTCTCTGAGGTATGAAGTTCTGTTTTCTGTTGAATTACCAAATTTTGTTCGAGATTTAACAGAAGATGGTTTTGCATATTTGCATGTAAACTTCTCATTACAGTGTAGCTTTCTACCTTCTTTGAGTTTCTTACTAATTTACGGCTATTACTTTTGAACCACAGAAGACATCTAGTTCTACTTTTGAGCTTGCGCTGGTCATATTCAACACTCATGGATCTTATTGTGGTACGAATTTTTCTCACTGTCCTTGTATTATGCCCAAAAATGATTGTTTTTGCTAATATTTTTACTAATTAACCGAATTTCATATTGTACTCTTGCATTCCATTTTGCAGGTTGTCTAGTCCAGCGGAGTGGCTGGACTAGAGATATTGATAATTTCTTGCAATGGCTTTCTGCCATACCTTTTTCTGGTGGTGGTTTTAGTGATGCTGCAATTGCAGAAGGGCTTTCTGAAGCTTTAATGGTTTGTTGGTTTTGTCTGACGTAATTTAACTGGTTTGATATTCTTTTGTATTGTAATTCTGCCAGGCCGTGCATTTTGTCTTCTTAATCTGATTTTTTCCCCTTGTTAACTATACTGTTTTCAAAAATGTGTGAGGGCTCCTCAAGGTGTGGTGGTCAAGGGAGGTGTTGAGGCATAGGCCTCAGAGGACCCCCGTGGGGCATAAACATAAGCCATCTGAGGTTTGCCTCGAGGCATAGACTTCATCAAATCTTATTTAGAATGCATAGGTTGGGCCTTTTTAAATTGGTTTTAGTAGCCAATGACTTGGGCTGTGGAAAGCAAGCTAAAAAGGCCCCAAAACAAAATAAAACTAGTTTAGAAAAGCTCAGGACTTAAGAAAACCTAATTCTTATTATTAGTTATTAGTCTAGGCTCCTAATTTTAGCTTATTTAGCATTGGCAATATGTGAATATGTGATTTATATTTATCAGCTCTTAATTGTATGTTTAAGTTGTCATGTGTGTAGGTTTGTTTGTGCTTTTTCTGAACTCAAGACCTTATGAAATTATGGTGAATTTGCTATGAACTTTTGTTTTATAGTGTTTCATTGTTTGCATTAAATGAACTATGTGATAATTAGTTTGGATAAGTTCCTTCTGCTGTCTTTAATGTCGTTTGCTGCTTGTATTTTAATATTTCTTGAATAGAAAATGATTACTGGTAACAGTTTATCTGGGACAATAAAATTGAAAACAATTTGATTTATGCTTTGAGCTATTTGCAGTTATAACTTTAGCTACTTCTTATTAAGTTCTTATGCATACTTTTAAGCTAATACATTTTTCTTTAATGAATATCCCAGATGTTTACCAGTGCTCAAAATGGAAATCAAAGTCAACAAAATGTGGATTGTCAGAGACATTGTATTCTTATTGCTGCGAGTAACCCTCACCCGCTGTCCACTCCAGTGTTTAGACCACAAATTCATAGCTTGGATCAGAGTGAAAATGCAGACTCCCAAACAGAAAACCGTCTATCCGATGCTGAGACCATAGCTAAATCATTTTCCCAGGTAGCCTTGTTATTTCTTCTAGTATGCTAGTGTTTCTGTACCCCAAAAGTGTTGCACATCGCAATAATGAGTTTAATTTTTCCCTGCAGTGCTCGGTTTCTTTGTCAGTCATATCTCCGAAGCAGCTTCCTAAACTTCGAGCAGTATACAATGCGGTAATGACAATAAATCAACTCTCAATTTCTCACTTTTTATTATCATTTTCTTTAACGTTCTCAAGATTGTATGTCTGGCATAATTAACATTTCGTTAGACTTCATCTGTCAATTCCTCCCCTAAACCTTGTACTCTAAAATGAAATGCTTAAACTATGTTGGAGCTTTTTTGAGTGGTTTACAATGTGGATGGAATGCTTTACCTTAAAAATTAACTTGCAAGAAAGGTAGATGAAAAGTTCTTTTTAAGAATATCGCAAGATTTTGCTTTCCTATCTGGATGTAAAAGCACTGTGTAATGGGAAGCTTGGATGATGGTATTGATGGTTGCACTACTCCAATGCAGGGAAAGCGCAATTCCCGAGCAAATGATCCGCCTGTGGATAATGCAAAAAACCCTCATCTTCTTGTTCTAATCTCTGAGAATTTTTTGGAGGCTCGTGCTGCTTTAAGTCGTGCTGGAGTTCCTAGTTTGCCTTCTAATCAAAGTCCTGTAAAAATGGACATGGCATCTAATACTTCTGTTACAGGGCCACCTCCGACTTCTATGCCGTCAGGTTGTTTATTGCAGTCAGTTTGGTTATCCTTTTTCTATTATGGATATGGCAGTGCATCGTTGGATGCAGTCAGCTTGTTTATCGTACTTTCAGATTCTTTTGTTTTATTACTCTCAAATGCGTAGGAATTTCAGTTACTCGGAAGCTTATAATTTTCTCATTTTAGTTTTATTAAGCCTTGAATGTGTTATCTCCATTTCTAGTTTTACCATGAGGATGTTGATGTTGCTGATAATTGTTCTTATAACATCTTTCCTCTTTTCTATATTTTATTATGTCCCTTGGAGAACCAATTTAAGAAACGAGTGCGTCACAAAATTTCTTTTATAATAGCTTTATAGATGTCGAATTATGCAAGCGGTGGCATTTAGAAAGTTAAATATCTCTTTTTACTGGAAGTGTGTATTCTTTTGTGTTTTGAAACTATTGTAAACATTACGCTATACATTCTTCTGCTATGTAGAGGTCAAATTATGCAAACGGTGGCATTTAGAAAATTAAATTCCTCTTTGTACTGGAACTATGCATTCCTTCGTGTTTTGAAACTAAAAATTGTTAACATGTACGCTATACATTCTTATGCTTATTTTTGTCCATTGGTGTTTTAATTTTAGTAGTTTGCACTTCAATTCGGAACAGCATCTAGGGAGAATTGTATTAGTAAATGGAAAAAGAAAGTAAATTCACTTCTGAGGAAATTTATTTTATTGAAGAAGTTGTCTCCTTTGTAACACCAGATCATAGTATTTATTTATTTTTTCTTGATTGGATTTATATGTATATTTAATGAAAAAGGACTGGATGTTTACCCAAGTCAATGAACTAAGGTCATAGCTGACAAAACTATGGTTTATTTTTTTTCTTGATTGGATTTATATGTATATTTAATGAAAAAGGACTGCATGTTTACCTGAGTCAATGAACTAAGGTCATAGCTGATAAAACTATGACATATTTAATAGTACAGTTTACTTGTGGTAAAGTCTTTCATATTATTCTTCATGGTGGAAGATTTAACATTATTTTTCTTGAACATAGTGAATGGGTCTGTCATGAACCGACAACCAATTTCTGTTGGAAACATGCCTCCTGCGACAGTAAAAGTTGTAAGATCATTATACCCTTATTTATTTTTTTGCTTCATTCCGAGGGAATGAAGATTGTTTTCTTTATAGTTTTGCAGCTTTCAATGGTGTATAAATACCATAATGTTGTAAATATATCTTCAGGAGCCAACTACAGTAAGTTCCATGGTTTCTGGACCTACTTTCTCACACCTTCCATCAGTTGCGCGTGCTACTTCCCAAGGAGTCCCATTGCAGACTTCTTCACCATCTTCTGCTTCTCAGGATATGATTACAAATAATGACGCTGGGTCAGATTTAAAACCTCCAGTGAGTAGTGTGTCACAACCCTTGCGTCCTGTTGGTCCTCCACCTCCTGCAAATGTGAACATCTTAAACAATCTGTCACAAGCACGTCAAGTCATGCACTCTGCAGCCTTACCTATGGGTCAAACTCCTATTGGAATGCATATGTCAAACATGATATCTAGTGGAATGGCTTCTTCGACACCTGCTCAAAACATAGTGCCATCTGGTCAATCAGTTATCACATCTATGGCTGCGTCTGGGACTCTTACACAGGTCCCGCAAAACCCCGGTCTTACACAGGTCGCACAAAACCCAGGTCTTACCCAATTCACTGCAACTACTAATAATGTGTCTGGAAATTCAAACATTGGGGTCTCGCAACCACTGAGTAATCTTCAAGGCGGTGTTAGTATGGGTCAGTCTGTACCTGCAATGAGCCAAGGAAATCTTTCAGGATCACAAATGGTACAAAGTGGAATGGGCATGAATCAAAATATGATGAACGGTCTTGGTTCATCTGTTGTCTCCTCTGGATCTAGCACAATGATTCCTACACCAGGAATGTCTCAACAACAAGTACAGCCTGGGGTGCAGACACTTGGTGTGAACAATAGTTCAGCGGCTAATATCCCACTATCACAACAGGCATCTAACCCTCCACAACCACCACAACCATCCAAATATGTCAAAGTCTGGGAGGTAAGTCTTCTATATATTTGGAAAACTGGAGTTGATGTGCAAATTACTGGAAACATTGTTTCTATAGTTTCATCTTTATGCTTTCTTAGAATATATACCAAATTATCGCTATGAGAATTCCTAGTAGTCTTTCTCTTTTCAAGTTCATTCTTAACGGGAGCAACTGTTAAACTTTTAGAGTCCCTGGCTTCCCTGCTCATTGTTTCCTGTGGAAAACTGATTAATGCAGTGTAGGACTGTTTAAAGATAATTGCTCAATTGGAATGTTTCTTTTTGCAAAAATGACAACCAAGGACGTATAAATATGCTTATGAGTCGGATAAAATCAGGATTTTTTCTTACTTTTTAGTCTTGTAATTGCACTGGAATGGACATTACCTTAAAATTCTTCTTTCCCTTGTAGATCGACTATATTTGTAAAGACTTGTATCATATGTTTTATGTACCTTCAAGGGATCATTTACTGTTTTTATTAAAATATGCTATCCACTGCCCGAAAAAAAAATTTTTGATAAGAAACTGAATGTTATTAGAAAGAAACAGAAAATACAAGAAGATGATGAGAAAACATCAGAACTACAACCAAAGGCACCAATCCCTTGTTAAAACAGAGAAAGGAATGCCGTTGAACTCCTTCTTGTCAAACACCCACAACAACCCTGTATTTCACCCTTTCCCATAAAACCTCTGCATCCCCCTTACTATCTTCGAAAATCCTCTGATTTCTTTCCAATCAGATGGCCCAACATATCGCCATAACGGTGATGTTCCACAGCTTTGTACTTCTAGCCTTCTTCCCAAGCCTGACATATGTTGGAAGACATGCTTGCAATGAAGAGGCCAAACCCAAGACACTCCAAAGGCCAGGAGCACAAGAGATGGTTGGAATTTCTTATTCTCATAGTAGTCAGAGTATCTCATCTATCTTTACTTACCAGATCCACTGAGTTTCTTATAGGCAGGTGTAGTAAATCTGGATATGGAGTCCAATCAAGATTAAAATATCTTGGAATTGTTTGCATCTGTTTAGGGATGGAATTTTCTTTGCAAGTTTACCTAGATGAGATGCTTAAAATATGTTCCTGTAATAAAAACATAAGTTAGACTCTGCGTACTTGCTAAAAGGTTTCAGCTTGACTAGAAGTATCAGAGAAAAAAAAAGATGTTTACCTATCATTTATTAATAGGAATATTCTTGTTTCGCAGATGACTTATGGTAGTTGTTTTAATTAACTAACGGAGTTAAACTGTCAACCAAGTTTATGTCTTTTATTTTTCGAAGAATCTGTGATTGTTTCTAGTTTAATCACTTATGCTTAAATTACCATACATATGCAGGGAAATTTGTCAGGACAGAGGCAAGGGCAACCTGTATTTATCACCAGATTGGAAGTATGTTATTTTTTCTTTGTAAAAGTTTTACTTAAAAGCCATTTATTTTCAGGTTGGGTTTAGGTTTTGTGTTTCTTCCCTTGTACATGACTACATATTACGATTCTGCCCTTTTTGCTTTTCGAAATATGTTCTCTATTATTTAGAACAACTATTCGAAGTTAACAAATATGCCCCTTTATGATGTGTTCATTCTGATCAGTTTTGCTTGCTTCTGCTCCCGTCTTCTTTTTCTTTTATATTATAACCACTTTATATCCCTTGTGCTATTTTTTCAATATGAACTGATGCTTATTTTCTTTTTTGTCAGGGTTACAGGAATGCTACTGCTTCTGAATCGTAAGTCCATGAGTTTATTAACTGTTATGGAAAATAAATGTATTAAAAAAAAGGATGAAGTAATCTAGTATATGGTCCATGGTTGAAATTTTCATTGTGCAATACCTAGAACATTTCAACATTTAGGTAAAGTTAAAAGAAACTGGTTAAACTGAAGTTACAAACTGCCGGCATTTGCTAGTCGCAGTCACAGAATATACTCTTCCTCCTTGGTATTTTTTTGGTATCAAGTAATAATGGTTTCTAATTGCTTTTACTCTCTTTGGAATCTTAAATTTCAGTCAGGGTAATTTTGCCGTGAATGAAAAGTAAATTGTTAATCTTGCAAAGTGATGTTAGTTGAGTTCTGGTGGTAGGTTGAGGAAGCTTAGCCAGATCCTGCTATTATGTAGTCGCAGCTCAATTTAGTATGTAAATTTCTGAATGCTTTGTTATGCGTATATATTCGCACCTACATAATGTAATTGAAATACTATTATAGTTTGTAACACTACTATCAGCATTTTTGGAGGCCTTAAATTTAAACCAGACAGTACTTGGAGCACATGCTACTTCCTTTAAGGAGTTCCACTTGGCCTTTAAAACCAAATAAAATATATTTTACGTAGAAGGTTGTCACTCTACTGAAATGGTATTTATATATACATTGCTATTGCTAAGAGTTTTGTGTGGTTTATTCAATTTTACAAGTCTTACTTTTATTATTGCCATTTGTCTTTTCTGCATACTGCAGACTTGCAGCTAACTGGCCAGCTACAATGCAAATAGTTAGGCTTATATCTCAAGACCACATGAATAACAAGTAATTTGAGCTCCTGCAAAAGTTTTCGTCTGTTCTATCTCTATATTTATCTTCCTGGAAAATGATGTATTCAGTTTGTTAATTTAATTGCATTTGATGTCAGGCAATATGTTGGGAAAGCAGATTTTTTAGTTTTTCGTGCAATGAATCAGCATGGGTTTCTTGGTCAGTTGCAGGAAAAGAAGCTTGTAAGTCTAGTTTCTTTCCTTTTTTTTTGGGGGGGGGGGGGGGGAGGGGGTTGTGTGAATAGGTTGCAACATTGTCAATTTCGCAAACCTTTTCAGAGTTGGAGTTTCACCTTGCATAGTTAGAAGTTCAGCATTGAATAGAATTGTAGCATGGAAATCCTTCATCATCTCAGTGACAATTTTTCAGTCTTTTTTTTCCGGTGTGTCTGGAGCTAACAAGTTCATTATTAAGTGTAGCATTTCTATCCATGGCAAACCTGTTTGGAAAGATTATTCCAACAAGAAATTTCTACTAATCTATAAATATAATGTATGTATCTATCTCTAAAAGGAGAGCAATAATGATGTTGGAGTAGCAAAACATCATTGCACTGTTATTTGTTCATTGAAATGTTTTTTTCTCCATGACTTCCAGCAATTGATCTGACATTATTTTACCTAAGGTTGGACTTGCATTTTATGATTGTTGCCTTGATATAAATACTCTCTTTGGAGCTGTGATAGTTCTGATTACTGAAGAATTTTGGCTACGTTTACTAATCCATAAAGGGAATGAAAGGGAATAAGAAACAATGATTAGGCAAGGGAGGATTTTGTTTTGTAAACACGTTAAAAGAAATGCCTTTCCCTTTCTGATTCCCTTTCTTCATTTTGGATTAGTAAACATGCCCTTAGTTTAGTTGTCAAAGGGCTTTCTCCTCTTCTTGTATTGACTCAACTGAAGGCCTAGGCCATCTCACTCTGTTTCCATTTGCTCTTATATTAGTATTGTAAGTAAATACTCACACAATTATATTTGTTTTGGTGGGATCTTCCTACATGACAAGTAAAGCAGGGTTTTGGACCATTATAATATATTGCTACTTATTTAATTACTTTCCTGAGCAACATAGTATCCTTACTGGGCATTGGTTAATTTTTTTGTTATCAAATTACTTCACTCAGTCATTAACTTTGGAATTCTTTTCTTAGAATGTTAAGCTTATTAACATAGTTGTTGCTTAAGCAATATTAATGTATGGAGTGGGCTTTAATACACAATGGTTGTGGACGCTAATGAAGTTCCAGAGGCTTAGATGGAATGGAATTTTTTAGTAATATAGTTTTTCTTAAGTAACTCTCGAACCATGTGCTATTTTTATTGATCATTCATTTTTTCAGTGTGCAGTCATTCAATTACCATCCCAGACGCTGCTGCTATCAGTTTCTGACAAAGCTTGCCGCTTAATTGGAATGCTTTTTCCCGGGGTGAGAATGTTTAGCACTAAAACCATTAAACAATA
The DNA here is from genome assembly GCA_002914805.1 of Parasponia andersonii. Classification (NCBI taxonomy): domain Eukaryota; kingdom Viridiplantae; phylum Streptophyta; class Magnoliopsida; order Rosales; family Cannabaceae; genus Trema; species Trema andersonii. Next base: position 303,991 of record JXTB01000139.1, read on the forward strand.
GAGATCCAATTGCGGATGACCTCTATGCTCTTTATGTTCACAATAAAATTCTCAAGGTTCCTTCAATATCAAAAGCAACGAGTGATCTTAACTATTAGGGAAAGCAAAATACAAATGACCTCGATTTTGCAACGACCAGGTTGATAACAATTTAAAAGAGAGATTTTCAGCTAACACAAGTTGCTTTTGATTCTGAAGGTTATATGAATCTGTTTTTATGCATTTTTGGACTTATATTTCGGTCAGATTCTTATATTATTATATTTGAACTGAGATCTTCTGCAACCAGGACATGGTTGTGTTTAAGCCACAAATATCCAGCCAGCAGCAACAGCAGCAACAGATGCAGCAGCAGCAACAAATGCAGCAGCAGCAACATCCTCAGCTACAACAGCAACAGCATGCCCAAATGCAACAGCAGCAGCAGATTACACAACTCCAACAACAGCAGCAGCAGCTTCCACAACTCCAGCAGCAGCAGCTTCCTCAACTGCAACAACAGCAGCCGCAGATTCCACAACTGCAACAACAGCAGCAGCAAATTCCGCAACTCCAGCAGCAGCAACAGCTTCCTCAACTGCAACAACAGCAGCAGCTACCACAACTGCAGCAGCAACAGCAACAAATTTCACAACAGCAGCTTCCTCAACTGCAGCAACTGCAACAATTGCAGCAACAACAAATTCCGCAGCAGCAACAAATGGTCGGTACAGGAATGGGTCAAGCATATGTTCAAGGTGCGGGGCGGTCACAATTGGTTTCACAAGGACAGGCATCATCACAGGGGCCTCCTAACATGCCTGGAGGAGTCTTTATGAGTTGATAGAAGTTTTGGCTCATTTTCCGAAGAAAAAAAAATAGTGCCATCTGCTCATTAGAAATGTCTGTAATAATCATGTAATGAACCTCATGAGAAGTCATACGAACTGCTAGAATCAGCTGCACTTAGCTTTTAGTTTCAGGACAAGTCGGTGTATGGAAGTACAGAATTTGTGCCCATCTTGACAGAAAATTATGTTTTGTTTTTTGAAGAATTTTTTTTCATGAATTTGGTTATAGCTTATTCGCGGATTATTGTCTAATATCATACATTTACAGTTTAGGTTTTCCTCTTTACCTGTGCATCTCCTCGCTCAAAAAAAAAGTAAACCAGCGCTGCTCTTAGAGGCCAGAGAGGCAGCATCTCTTCTCCTTCTCTAGCTACTTGTTCATCTCCTCTCTCAAAAGAAACAAAACAGCACTGCTCTCAGAGGCCGAAGAGGGAGCATCTCTTCTCCCTCTCCGGCTTCCCCTCCTTGCCTCTCTCTTATTTTCCGCCTTCCCCTCCTCTTTCTCTTTCTCAGCTTACTACTCCATGAGACCTCTTTTTGGGGATATGAGATTTTTTTATTTATTTTTTTTAAAGTTTTTTAATAAGTTTAGATCTGGATTTATTTTGTAGTACTACAGTTATGTGAAATTTAAGTCAATTTATCATATTTTGAATATGAGATTTTCTTTTCTGATTTAGATTTTTTAGGTGGATGAAATGTTTTATTTTCTTCAATGCGCGTGGATCTCAATCGGTGTGGGAATGTTACAAATTATGGTCTATCTCACCATAATGTAGTCCAAGAGCCGGTTAAGGCAATAGTTACTAGTGGTCTTTGTTATCTTCTATGGTAATCCATAATTTTGCTGTTGTTTTGTTTATGATCTATTTTTTTTTCTTCTATTATTCTTGAGAAGTTTGAAATTGTAATTCTTATGTTTATATTATATTTGAAGTTTTTGGCTGAGTAATGAAATTCTTTTGAGGAGTCCATTTTATCAAATATATATATATATATATATCATATATTTACATTGAGGACAATACATTTTCTTCATAGTGAGAAAATTTTTAGTTATGTTAGACTTTTCAGAGTCTTGAGTCATTTAATTCTGGTTTGGTTGCTATATGATTTTCTTAGAAAGATGGAGTGTTTTAGGTTGGTTATAGAGGTGGTAAAATGGGTAGATTCTAAAGAGCAGAGTGGTCGGCTCGGTCCAACTTGCAAAAAAATAGAGCTCATCTTAGATCTATTGACTTACCAGGCTCCTAGGCAGGCCAATATCGGGATGAGTTGGGTTTGAAATAGTCCAGCCCACTCTAGCCTTTTTTTTTTTTCCTAAAAAAATTATAATAATAAGAGTCTAAAATAGGCTCTTAAAAAAAAAGGCTGAGTCGGGACGGTCTGCCGGACCGAGATTCCCAAACGTAGCCCAGCTTTAGGAATTGGCCTAAGTCCACATATGAACGAGTCAGGTCAGGCCGATCTGCGGACGACAATAACAGGCCACGGGCCACTTTATTAGGCTCAGTTCAAATTATCATCTCTAGTTTGTTGAAGTAAAAATAAGGTGGGAAAGCTCTATTACCGTGTGGTCTCTCTTTTTGGGGTTGTCAATGATGCAAGCGTGACACAGATTTTCATATATGTGATTAGTTGATTAATTATATATGATCATTCTTTAATTTATTCTTTTTTTAATTAAGGTAGGCGGTTCTTAGCGGCCCTCTGAGTTTGGGTGTCGAAGCTAGCGGGGTTATTACCAAAAGAAAGAGAGTGAGACCTCCACCAACTTTAACATGAGAAGCATCCTTCCCAACTTTAATCATCATTTCAGAAACTAAAGCTCTTTTGATAAAGCAACTGGTGCAAGTGTAATGATTTGTTTTAGGATAGATACAAGTCACCAACCAATAATACTTTTCATCAATGTGTCAATATCACAAAAAGCAAAAGAAAAAAACAAAAAGAAAAGAAAAGAAAGAAAGGGGAATTCCCATATAAAGTTTCTTCCACACATTTGCAAAAACGTTAACAAGAGAAAAGGAGTTCCTTGTACACAAACAAAATTTTAGTATAGCCCATTGGTAGTTGGCACAAGAAAATTGTTCTTTATTCACCATTAACAATCATCAGACTCTGTCATAGTACGTAATATATTGAGAAAGCTCAATGAAATGGTTAAGGGTTAATCAACTCTATCATAGCATGTTATGTAATTGGGATTTAAGCTCATCTTTTTCCTCTTTGAACCTTTGGGGTAATTCTTTGAACCTAGGGGAGGCAACCCCAATGTGGCCACCTTGGTGACTGAATTCTAACAACACAGGTATTTCACTTTAAAAAAGATGTTAATGTATTAAGCAAATTGGACACTTATGATGAACAAATAATTGATGTTCACATCAGACGGTAATATTCTTTCTGGATAAATACGTATTACAATGGTCAAAATGGGTAGGTCTCTGGGGCACTTGAATTTGGAGCAAACTATTAATTGCTCACATCAGAATCTATTTCCTCCAGGACAAGGTACCTTAAACCGTAGTGGATACTGACAATTCATTGAATGCAAGATATGAGCAAGCCTAGACCTTAGTGCCACGCAACACCAAACATCATATCAACTCATTCAAATTTTCACTAGTGTGGGGTTATCCGATTTGCTACTTGACCTGACCTGAAATATAATTACTTCTATTTTGCTTTAATCACAACAATTTTGCCTCGTCTACTCAGCTGGGGCAGTACTCGGTACTCTTGAAAAGGCAAAGTCCCTAGCCCAACAACACCATAAACAAAATTAATACCCAAGTCAAGTGGGGCCGTACACTCTTATTGCAAATGTACATATCCCACTTTTCTCTCTATATTCCTTCCAAACACTTTTCATTACCAACCGCTATATACATGATTATAACCGCTAGTTAAGCTCTCACACATTGAGAAAAAGAATTCTTTCTGTCTTGATCATCAGCAACTGCAAAAGAATGGTTTCAGCTTCGTCTCCTCTTCCAAAGGTGAGTTTAGTAGACTTAGCTAATTTCAAAACTTATATTTACACCTATAGCTACAACTCTATCATAGGTTGGCTATACATACATATTATTATGTCCTAAATTTCCTCGATAAATTTCAGGACTCAGTTCCTGCAGACAACAAATGGAGTACAGAGGAACAAAACGCCTCTCGCCGAGCCAAATGGTGGTACTCCACCTTTCATACCGTCACGGCTATGATCGGGGCCGGTGTCCTCAGCCTGCCTCTAGCTATGGCCTACTTAGGATGGTATAACAATTAAATATAAAGATAGTTAATTTACTTACTCATCAAAACCTTAACATTGTTCCAATACTCACCTTACAACCATATAAGAATAGTGGTAACAATAATACCAACTGCCATTTTTCTTTTAATGCCCTTTTGTCTAAATTAAATTTCAGGGGTCCAGGGATCATGGTGTTGGTGATATCTTGGTGCATGACCTTAAACACGTTGTGGCAGATGATACAACTCCACGAATGTGTTCCGGGGACTCGTTTTGACCGATACATAGACTTGGGCCGACACGTATTTGGGCCAAAATTTGGGCCTTGGATCGTGCTCCCTCAGCAGCTGATTGTCCAAGTTGGATGTGACATAGTGTACATGGTCACTGGAGGAAAGTGTCTGAAACAATTCATGGAGATGGCTTGTACTAATTGCACACAGCTTCGGCAGTCTTACTGGATTTTGATTTTTGGTGGTGTCCATTTCTTCCTTTCTCAGCTTCCCAATTTTAATTCCGTTGCTGGAGTTTCTTTAGCAGCAGCTGTCATGTCTCTAAGGTAGTTCTTCTAATTATCTTATTTTCTTTCTTTTCTTTTTTTTTTTTTCTGATTTTTTTTTTTTTTACTTTGTATTATATTTTCAGCTATTGATCCTTGGAGTCTTTTTTTTTTTCAATTATTTTTTTTTTAAATAAAAGAAAGATCCTGAGCTCAAAACCGAAGCATACCATAATTGGTCAGTGCTTGATACTATTTTTGCTCAAACTCAACCGAACCGGAATCTGAGATAGACCCCCATTTCTTTATATCTTTTTTCAAAAATACATATTTACCCTTAAACCCGATACAGAAATCCGAGGACATTTCAGCCAGTGTATTAATTTATATTGTTATTTTATTCTTCCAACTCATATCTGAAAAACCGAAAACATCAAATATTTTCACTCTTAGCTTGAGGTGCATAATTTGCTTGGGTTAGTTCGGGAGTGAGGGAACTGAAGGAAGAAATAATTAATCTACTTTCTGGCTCATCTGATAAAATCAAGTTAAATCTTCGTTTTTAGTTCAAACACTAAAGAAAAGGAGAAGATCGATGTTCGAACTACTCATCCTTTTTCTAGAAATTATTTTACTTAATTCACTTTTACTGGATAACTACTTAGCTAATCCCCCATAATCCTAAACTAAAGTCACTTTACTTGAGTATCATATGAGTTCATTTAAGCAACAAATTACAAGAGAAAAAAAATCGTAACATCATTTCTTATGGAGCATCATAAGCCGTTTTCATATCGAGGAAAATGCTATGCGTTTGATTGACGGATTTTAACTATTCATTAAATGGCGTTACAGTAAGATCCACTTTAATTAGAATACTGCAATCTGATGTGTCTCACGGTAGCAATCGTATTATACCAATATAGGATATAATATAAAGATATTGATAGACTTGATTATACTTATCGATTATCCTCTTGGTAAAGTTGTTATAATTTGATGTGCAGCTATTCAACTATAGCATGGGTTGGGTGCTTAAGCAAAGGCCGCATCGACAACGTGAGCTACGCATACAAAAGGACGAGCCCAGCTGACAACATGTTTCGGATCTTCAACGCTTTGGGCCAAATCTCATTCGCGTTCGCGGGCCATGCAGTGGCCCTAGAGATTCAGGCCACCATTCCTTCCACCCCAGAAAAGCCCTCTAAAGTGCCCATGTGGAAAGGGGTCATTGGGGCCTATTTCATCAACGCTATCTGCTACTTCCCCGTGGCCCTTATAGGTTATTGGGCTTTCGGAAGAGACGTTGATGATAATGTTCTAATGGGCCTTAGAAGGCCCGAGTGGCTTATTGCCTCTGCAAACTTGATGGTCGTTGTTCATGTCATTGGCAGCTACCAGGTACCATAATCAATCTATCTATTTCGAGGGATTAATTATCTAATGTCAAAAAAAACAGGATAATCTATGGAGATTTGTCTCCCGGAAAAAAAAAAAAATACTATGAAGATTTTCTCTTCTCTTTCCTCTTTTGAAAATATATTTTGACTTGCTTTGATCATGGAGTACATTAACATATATTGACCAATAATATTGTCCCTATCATGGTTATACTTTGGACTCCATAGAATGTTCCATTAGAATTTTCTACTTATTCATATTTCTTTATTGGTCTATCATTATTATACAATACAGTCCAAAACTTCAAAATTTTGATATATAGAATGTCGATACTTTTTTAATCAATTTGCACTATTCCTAGATGATTTTATCTCTTTTTTTTTTTTTTCATTATTTTGTCAAGAGTATTCTAACAAAAGGTTATTTGTGAAAGTCTGTCATATTACTAGAGGGGATATTGTCAGTCAAAGATGGAATCCAGGACAATTGAAATAGTATTTCCTTTTCTCCTTTTTTCTCCAAAAAAAAAAAAACAAAAGAAAAAAAGAAGTTAATGAGGGATGCATTGGTAATTTGGTATATAATTAGTACATTGGTATCATAATTTCCGAAAGAGCATGATGAACATGCAGAAAATCAAACCACAGAGGAGTCATTTTTACGGTATAAATGTAAATGGCATATGTATTTGTAATTCGACTCTAAGAGGTATCATTCACCAATAAGAGATCCAAGTTTTATTTGTAGGTCTATGCTATGCCAGTCTTCGACTTGCTAGAGAGGATGATGATGAAAAGACTGAATTTCCCACCTGGAATTCTGCTTAGGTTAATTGCTCGATCAGCTTATGTTGGTGAGATTCTCACATACCTATATATAAATGCATATATGTCCATATATATATATATGTATATATATATTTGTGGTTTGATTAATAACATGATGAATATTGATGATCTGATAGACTAATATTGGGTTGTGTAGCATTTACTCTAGTCGTAGGAGTCACCTTTCCTTTCTTCGGAGACCTTCTTGGTTTCTTTGGTGGATTTGGTTTTGCCCCCACTTCTTATTTCGTAAGCACCTAATTAACTCTGTTAAACAATGTAATTTCATAATTTTCTTGTTAGTATTAAAGTAAGAATTAATTTATTTGATTTATAATTTAAGCTGATAAATCTTTGTGTAAATGCAGCTTCCTAGCATTATGTGGCTGATTATAATGAAGCCTAAAAGATTCAGTACCAAGTGGTTTGTCAACTGGGTAATTAACCACACTTTTTAATATTATGTATATAAGTTTACCCTCTTTATTTTCCTTTGGCTAGCTTCTATAAAATCTTTTTTTTTGTTTTTTCAGGCTTCCATTTTCGTAGGAGTGTTCATAATGGTGGCATCCACAATTGGTGGTCTACGGAATATTATTACGGATGCATCCACATATAGTTTCTACACATGAGCTATATATTAATATATCAACCTTATATAACTGAAGTTGGACGAAAAATTGGATGAAGCATACATGAAATCATTTTAGGAAAAAAAGATATCCAATTTTTTCTCAACTTTATTTATCAAGTTGTAAAAGTTAGGTCTCTCCGCACTTAATTATAATAAAAGTTAAAACTTTTTCCTTTTCTATTTGTCGTCGGAGAAAAAATCAGTAATATGGCAAGGTTTTTTTCTTTCGTACTTCTATATCGTTGGTTTCTTTCTTTTTTTTTTTTTTTTTGGTTGTTTCTGTTACGTCTTCCCATTAAGTTTTTTTTATGAACAAATATCAAAGTCTTCCCATTAAGTTGGAACCCCATCTCATATGATATATCTATATGCTTTATTTATCATTTTCTCACCCAAAAAAAAAGTTCAAGTTGTTTTGAAAATTAACAGTTTGTTCTATGAGTCCTTTGACTATGTACGTTGTTACGATTTGGTCCAAATTAAATGTTTTAATATGGCCATAAATTCCCTTAACTTACTGATTATTGACAATTGTAATAATCAAATTAAAAACGACGTTTGGAAATAGCAAGTGTTAGGCGTGTGAATGTACAAAAATATTTTAAAAAATGAAAACGAAAAAACAAAAGACGGAAGAGAAGGCTGTAAATGCCATGACCTAACAAGCACTAATAAGCTACAAAAGGATGGCCAGAAGATCTAAAAGACGCAATAGATGCTGCTTTCTAGATCCTATTCCTTCATGAAGGACAAGCTTTGCAACACTTTGCCTTGTGCTCCACTACACTGCTCTTCTTCTCCTCCTCAATTACTCCCGCTCTAGATGGTAGATGGTCACTGTCACGACCAAAATTTCTAAGACTGTGATTTTTAGTTGGAAGAGTAATAAGTAGTATTTTTTTTTTTCCAAAATTCAGAAAATCGAATACTAGGGATTTAAAATTATACTTCTCACAAATGAGTAAAATTCAAGTTAAGGAAACGTCTCATTAATATAAATTTACAAAAAAAAAAAAAAATACTCCACTCAAAGTTTAGAGGAATTCCAATTGATTAATATAGGAACATTTTTAAATTCATAACATTTAGGAAAAAAATGAGTCAAATTAAAACCTTAGGTCCATTATTCAGATAATCTACATAAAATCATTTGTATTTCTAATTACTCAATTTGATAGCAATATCATCCTATAAATTTAACTTAGAAAGAAAAATTATACAAAGTATGAACAAACCAATAAAGATGTGAGAAACTACACACACAAGCCAAAGAACTTTGACAAGTCACCAAGACAATTTCTCTAAAATAAATCAACACCTGAAAGTGGGAATGAAAAAGTAAGGGGGATGAGCACGTGGATGCTCAGTAGAGAATCGATTACAAGTTTTTATATGTAAAAAAATATATTCACGTTGAAGGTCCTGCATGATTAGTGTTCTATTCAAAACAGTTCACAAAATTTAAGTAGAAATCATAGTCCAATGGTTCAAACGTTTCAAACCATTGTTACATCCATCAAAACCAGTATATATCCATTCAAGCCAACATATAATCATGTATGCAATCATGATGTCCGAAGTGTCCTAATGGATCACCCGTAAGTTCGAGCCATCTAAAGAGGCACCGTAAGTCCGATCACCCAATGCAGGACATCGAAAATATGTGAATGTATGCAATTATTATATGAATGATAGGATAAGGATATACCACATTTCCACAAAATCTCAAAATAACCATGCAATATTCTTTAATCAAAACTGAGTTCTCAAACTATTTTGGATTTTTTAAAAATTTCGGCATTACAACAGCTCTTTTTATCAAAACCCAAAAATCTAATTTTTTGTAAAAAATAATCCAAAACAATATATATGACACGCCAACTAGTGTGACGTGTCTCTCAGACAGTTTATATCTCAAATCAGGTCAAAAATGGATATAAACACAATTTTTATAAATTATTTCATGGAATTCTATATTTATTCAAAATATGTGAAATTCATAAATTAAATTAATTTTTGAATCAAGTAATCGAATCTTTACCTCATTAGAATAGTGGTACCACTCTATTAGATACTTAAGGTGTCGATTAGACAGTCGTTCGGAGAGTCGAGAACCAATTCCACACCCTCGATCACTCACCTGGGAAACATCGACCCCTCAACGAAGCTTCGAATCAATGAATGGATCTTTTCATTGAATTTCTAATGTCCAAAATAGCTAAGTTAGACATCTAACTCGACTAATTCGGGTTTGACACAGGACTGGTGACACACAAAACTAGATAAAATCTAAGCCGTTAGATATTGACTTTCATACCGGTCACTAAATATAGTCAATATATATATATATATATATATCAAACTTTACTATTTTCCAAATACATTCCAAAAATAACAACAAAAATGAAATCTAACGGTCGGATTAAAAACTAAAATTCAAAACTTAAAAATACCCAAATATGACAACTTTTAAACTGGGCAAAATGGGATCATGAAATATATACTTTGAGGTTCCTCTCGACAATACGAACCCAACGAGCCCAAGAACGCGACCTAAAATGATCGGAATTGTCGCCAGAAATCGAAACTCCCTGTGGCCAAAAACGGCGTTTTTCGACGATGTCGAGCTCGGCGGTGACCAGAGATCGGTGGCATGGGGGAGCTTCGCCGGTAGCTGGCCTGGCCGGATGGTGGGCGAGGTGACAGCGGCGCTCCTTCATTCGAGAGAATGAGAGAGAACGAGAGTGAGAGAGGGGATCGGGGAAGGGAGATGAGAGGGAGAGAGAGAGTAAATGTATATATATAATATTTAATTAATTTATTTTATTTTAAAAAAAAATCTGGTCAAATGACCGTTTTACCCTTGTAAAAACTAGGATTTTACGACCGCTCTTTGAACTGAAACCCTATCGTTAAAGGGGACTCCTATATGTTTCCGACAACACTTTTGCCCATGTCATCATGACGATCTGGGTGGTGGCGCTTATGTGGTTCTCAGTGACGCTTAATTTCAGTACAAGAAATACTGTCGCTTTTTGTTCATGCCATTCTCGTCATGATTCTCTCTGTTCTCAGAGAGTAAATTTATAATATTTTCTCCTTGAATTTGGTTAATTTGATTTAGTTTATTGTCAAATTAGGGAAGGATAAACAAATCATGTATTGGAAAAATTCCCTCAAATTGAAAAAATAAATTAAGCATTGAATTTTATTAGAAGTTGGGATTATTAAAGAATTTTAATTGACAAATTGGATATCTTTGGATGCTATAATTAAGTAGCAGCATTCTCTTTTAAGCTCTAGTCTAACTACATAATATGAACTCTAATAATAATTTTTTATATTATTAAAATATATTTGAATAGAATATGCTACTTGATAGTAGAAATGAGAGTAAAAAAAAAGTACTGCTAGTACTAATACTCATCTATCCTGATTGTTGCTAGATCCTACAATCTGCTAGTGGTGATAATTTTGATGAGAGTCCATGGAGTTATATCAAATGAAAAGTTCGAATTCTTTTGATCCATCCAATAATGATCTCCGAAAAAAAAAAAATCAAGTTAGAGAAGTCCATAAAAATTGCTTGTTTGAATATTGTGGGTATTTAAAAAAAAAATCGTGATGTGCAGAATACAAGCCTTTTTCATGACCAATTTAACACTCATTTCAATTTTTAAGAAAATAATTTGTATATTGCCTCGTAGCATCTTTTTCTTTAATTTTTTGGGTCACTTTTCCTTTTTTCTTTTCGAACCCAAATGAGGTCAAAAATAAAAGGAAATGAAACAAGAAAGAAAAGAAGTAAAAAAAAAATCATGATTTTCTGTCTTTGGATATAATAAACTTTTAACAAAAAATAATTTTCAAAAGGAAAAAGAAAAGAAAGGAAAGAGCCGAAAGCATTTTCCTCCATTTTCCCCTTCACTTGAGTTGAGCAACGCTTTCATCGTGAAAATATGAAAGCCCGTCGAAACTTATAACCTAGATGGGCCATACTATATTAAACAAAATGATTAATTATTAATCAATATTAATAATTGGGTGATGTATATTATAATCTGTTTTGCAATTTCAATGGCCTACATATACTATTTATCTAAGTTCTACAATTGTATTAGAATGGAATACTAATAATTTTTTATTAGTATATTTAGGGTTTCTAACATTTTTCAATGAAAAAGAATAGGAAATTACACAATAACCCTTTTTAGCATTCAGTGTTAAACAAATAACCCTTTTTTTGTTTGTACATTTATATCCCTTTTTAAATTTTCCTTTTAAATTATCCCGCTTTTACCCCTGAATGGGCTGGTACATCTGCAAACCCAGAATAGGGTGATGTATTGTTCAAGCTCGAGTAACTATTGAACGCTTTCCTCAAGGTAGTACTATCCTAACCGGAGTTTTATCCATGGCGGTGGTTTTGAAACTTCCAGTTCTGAGATCTATTTCCTATGGAGCTTCTTCCTCTCATGGCTGAAGCCACTGTATGTCTATGTCATCATCAACTGCATCACCATCAGTATCATCGCTTCCTTGAAGCTCCACCAGAAGGTCAACAAGCTGCCGCCGTTGAAAGTTCCGCGACGTCATTTTGACCGGATACATTTACGATCCGAATGCAGTGGTGGCAAAGGTCTCGAAAGCTGACGTACTTGTCGTCGCCGAGAGTAGTAGAGAAAGAGGATGAGGTTGTGTCCCCTTAAATTCTACTTAGCGTAAACATCATGCCTTTCCTAACGAGGATAATTTTATTTGACAACCAATTTCTTTTCATGTTTTTATTTTTATTTTATTTTTTGTTTTTTCAAGGCAATGCTTCTTGGAAGATAATTTTATATTCAAAGGGAAAGGGTGTGAGTCACCGAGTTGTGACAATATTTACCATTATTACTAAAGTAAATAATTAATTTTTTAAAAGGAGTAAATAATTAATTTACCACTTACCATTATTATTGATTTTATTTTATTTCAGTTTTAAAAAGATTCCATTGATTTTCTTTTTTCAAGTAAATTAAGTGTTTGAGCGGTTTCTCACCAGCCGTCCACGTGTCTCTGAACCGCTGATGCTGTATTCTCCAACTGTCCACGTGTCCTCGCTATCCCAAAGTACTCTGAACTCCAAGCAGGGTCGGAGAGGCGAGGGTGGCTACCTGCAAAGACTCTCCGATGTTTAAGTCAGTGATCTATCTTTTATACAGGGTAGCAAGGAATTAGTTTTTTGTATGAGTCTATGTTTGTTTCTTGCTCATAAGCTTTTTTATATATTTCTTTCTGTAAGCGTACATGCCCCTCTCGGGAACGCATGACTCTTATATAAATAGTTCTGAGATTGTGAACCATGCGGGTCTCAATCTCAGGACTGAATACCTTTCTCCTCAAAATCTTTTTCAGAAGTCACGGGCCAAGATTTCCGTGATCTCCTCTGTATCGCCGTAGCCTGATTTCCGCCGCCTCCTACAGCTTGAATCTGTCAGGGGTGAGATTTGAGTAAATCGCCATTCCGTCAGGACGGCTTGCCCCTTGCACACGCCTACCCAGGATCGCATTAAATGCTCTGTCTGGGTCTAGAGTCGTGAATTGCTTTCAATTATATTCAGGTGGAAGACCTTTGGGGCTTCCGACCCCCCCAACTGTCGAGGCAAGGGCCATTGTGTTCAGGTGGAAGACCCTTGTGGCTTCCGATCCCCCAGTTGTCGAGGTAAGGGTCGGACTGGGCCAAGATTGTCCAGGGTCTGTGATGGGCTCGGCCCTAACTTCGGATGGCCCAATGGCCGACTGTGAGATCACGTGCGACCCGCGATGTGTATGGCTTGGGAACGGGTCCCACAACTGCCCCCATTTCCCTACTTGACGGATTCGTATCCATCAAGTGGGGAAATCGTCTCTCCGTTCCTCCAATCTGGGGGATGCACGTGGTTCCCCTCTTACCGATGCGGAGGCACGCCACCCCATATTACGAAATCTGTTTGAATTTTGAAGTTCCGACTGTTCGGTCTCCCTTATTCTCCCCTTTTCCAGAAAAACTCTTCGGCTTCCCCTCTATAAAAGCCGCAATTGCATTTGTTTGCCACTTTACTAAAATCTTCAATCATTCTAGCCTCATAAAATCCTAGGGTTTCTGCTTCCTTCCCCTCTAAAGACTTTTACTCTTTTAGTCGTATTTCGGAACAATGGCTTCAAATCAAAACCAAGAATTGCACCCCGTTGTGGATTCAGAGCTGAATTCATTGAGGAGGCAGCTCTGCCTCCCCGGAGGAGTGACGTTACAACGGGTTGAGGGCCCTGCGGACTGGTATCTTCGTCCTTGCGCCCCCGAGGGTTCCATCATCCTGGGCAGAAAGCACCTGGATTGGCTGTAATTCCCTCTTCCTCCCCTGATCCACCAATTCTTTGCTCTGACGGGAATCCACCTGATGCAGCTGAATGCAAATGGGATCGTGATTCTGATGGGGCTTTCCACCCTGTCAGTTATCTATAACATGCATATTGACCTGGAGGTGGTCTTTTATGCTTATAAGCTTATCCTCATCCCCAAGAAGGGCTCCTACACCACCTTCTACCTCCAGCCGCTGCCAGGGCGTCACATCTTTTGGGGGTTACCGCGGTCGGACAAACAATGGGACTCTCACGCCAGGCTATACGCCGTTGGAGGGGCGTGGTGCTCCCCTTGGGTGAACGGAGAGCATTTCCAAGTCCCCTCAACCTTCCTACAGAGTAAGTGTTAGGTCGTGATTTTTGGGTCTGCACCTTCTTCCGATATTATTGCTCATGTTATTTTCTCTTGTACAGCCTCGGCAGAAGAGAATAGGTTTGAGCCGTATTTGTCGGTAGGGCGGCTCAAAGGCCTGGAGGGGATCATAATCTTCGGCTCTCCCGGGGAGTGCAGGCACATCCAAGCCGTCCTCAACCCCCTAACGATGAATCTGATGCCCAGGATGGTTTCATACCTCCCATTCTCCTTGGATACCTGGGTCATCACCAAACATATGCGGAGCTGACTCGACGCCTCTGCCCTGAACCGATTTCGCCAGGACGAAAATGACCGGATCGCCATGGTGAGTCGGCAGGTCACGACTTCAAGCCAGTTGGCGGGCACCAACGATCTGGTGGCGTCGTCCAACCACGAGCTCGAAGAGGCTGTGAGGCTTGTGGCCGAGGAGTGCGTCAGGCTCCGCAAGGAAGAAAATGTCGCCCCCAAGACGACTAGGGGTAAGTTCAATTTCACATCCTTGAGCCTTGTGGGTTGGACTGCGACCGCGAGCTAATCTCATTATTTATTCTTCACAGGTTCTAAGACGGGCCCGTTGGCTGGCCCCTCACCCGTCAAGGAGGAGCCGCGGCACCTAAAGCTCACGCCAAGGCACCCGCTGGCCGGTGACTCGTGGTGCTTTCAGGAGGAGAAAAGCCAGCGGTCCCCCACTCTGACGTAGGTGGATCTCTCTCCGGGGGACCGTCTGCCACCCGGATCGTGCGCGGGGAAGAGACGACGCCGAGTCCGGCTGGGGGATCTGCTGCAGTAATCTCGTCCACCCCTGACTCCAGTTCGAAATCGAGTGCTGTTAGCCTCGGTGGAGAGATCACTGAGCTCAGTAGGGGAGCTTCGAGATTGAAATCCAGACTATCCTCCCCTCCCCTGGTCCCTACAAAGCGGCAATGCGAGGTCGGCTCATCCAACGAAGAAGAGGGCCGGGTGGAGAAGAGGGGCAGGGTCGCCCTCTCGTCTGACAGTGACGACGATGGGTCGACGCTGACCCTTCTATGGAGAAAATGGTCAGCAAACAATGGCCTGCCTAGAGGAGATGCACCGCCTTCCATCACGGCCGATGGCGCTCCTGATGACACCGGACTTCTCTCAGTCCCTATCGCCATTGCCTTGGAGGCATGCTCGGCGGGCGGAGAGGGTGCCCTTGCGGCTAGCGGGGCGGGGCCGTGTTCCCCGGGTGTGGGCGACACCCAAAGGGAGGGTCCAGCCACGGAGCCGGAGCTGGAGGCACTCACATTGGAGAATGTCGAGCTCGTCACCACCCGAACCTTCGCGCAGGTTTGTTACACTCGGTTACTTCTATGTTTTTCAACATCTTTGCTAAACGCTGACTCCCTCTTTGTTGTTTAACTTGTAGCTGTCTGCCATCCAGTCCTTCTACTCTTCTCGCGTCAGGGATCTGACCGAGGAGCTGAGTTCCCATTCTGCACTGGCCGAGCGTAGTGAGGCCGCCCTCGCCGAATTGAGGTCTGACTTCATATATATCGGAGCCTCGAGGAGGCGAGGGTCAGCAGCGCGGTGGCTCACGCTCTGAGTGTCGAGAAGACCAGATGTGAGGAGCTGGCTGCGAGACTGGCTCAGGCAGAGGCTGACAAACTTGCCCAATCCGAAGCCGCCAGACTGGCCCAGGGCGAGCTGAGGATCAAGGAGCAAGAGTTACAGAGTGCGGGGGCAGAGATGGGTCTGGCCTTCATTGCTCATGACAAGGCTATTAAAGACGCCAAGGAAGCGAGAAAAGCCGAGGCGATAACCAAACTAGAGGCCCACTCTCTGCAACGCAGACTTGACCGGTCCCATGAAGTAAACCGATATCTCTTTTTGGATCACAAAAATCTGATGGGTGCTCAGGTGGAGATGTCTCGTAAACACTGCGAGGACCTCGCTGGTATTAACTCTTTATT